>DWLS01001387.1:0-22127 GCA_018246255.1 Pachliopta kotzebuea | reverse complement strand
GACCACATCTTCACTTACCACCAGGTGGGATCGTGGTCAAGCATTAACCTATACATACGTATAAAAAAAAAAAAAAAACGTGTAGTTCATTAGCAGGATGCACCAGAGGTGAGGTTGGCACGAGTTCCGTGAGTTTTGTGGGATCTCTTACACCCCTAACATCTTTATCACCATAACATATATAAATTCAAAACGTAAAAGATAGGAATGATGAAAAAAGGAAATAAATGAAACATGATGGTTAATCCTTGGCCCAATCCAACCAATGGGAATTATATACGTAAAATATTTGTCTCGTCTCGTCTTGTCTTGTCTCATCTAGTTCGTCTTGTCTCCTCTTGTCTCGTCTCGTCAGGTCTCGTCTCGTCTCGTCTCGTCACGTTCGTCGTGTCTCGTCTCGTCAGGTCTCGTCTCGTCTCGTCACGTTCGTCTTGTCTCGTCTCGTCAGGTCTCGTCTCGTCTCGTCTCGTCTCGTCACGTCTTGTCTTGTCTTGTACCATATATATATACATAGAAAAAGGGGGGTGCAATTGCAGGTATGGGATAAAATCGCTACCTTCTCTTATCTTCTCATCATCATAACCAACTGATATACTACTACTCATGTACTAGAGATTTGGGGGGATTAAAAGTCTCTCACACTAACTAGTATATCTATATTATCATCCTGCAGCAGTCCACTGCTGGGCAAAAACCTCTCCACATCACCAAACTAGATTTTCGACTATACCCATCTAGTTAACTACTCTTATATATTAAACTGTAATTAATTTATTCGACGCGGAGTCAAGATAGGTTAGGCATTCACCTGATACTAAGTGACATGCTTTCACTCAACAATGTGGTTCTGCTTAAGATAGTGAACACAGCACCACATTGCGCTCGTTACCCTAGTAATTCCACTAGCATACAGCACCCTTCAAACCGGAACACAGTAACGTTTGCCGGCTGCAAAAGGAGCCGGAACAATACTCTGATTCTTTTTTTTATCCAAGTAAAGATAAATGAAAAAGATAAAATCGTAACTAAAAGAGTAAATCTTTATAAAGGTCATGTTTAATTTATTTATTTTATTTATTTAATTGCACACATAGATGTACAAAAAGGCGGAGTTAATGCTATAAAGCATTCTCTCCCAGTCTACATAGAATTGGCATAAAAAATTGGTACATACCAACATAATAATTATAAGTTATGTATAAATATACGTATATGTTTACTTATCTATATATGCATGTATATATAATCTATGTATATAAAAGTAACATATAAATTATATAATAGAATTGAATTCTCAAGTCTTTCTACCTACCTCAATATCTTACCTCCCGAAAGGTTGTCTGTTGAAGAATACCTGCTGGCATTAAACCCGCTTTTTGTAATATCTTAGTTAAGGATTATACAATAAAAAGTAAAAAAAATAAAGATATAAACTTTGAGGAAGGTCAATAAATAAAATATACATATATTGAATATAAATACATAGTAATGATAGCTGACATAGACTCTAAGAATGCAAGTGGTCCATGCAAAATTGTGAAACTTTGTGCAGCCACAACTCGACAACCCGACTACATACCAACAAAATTACAACGGCTCTGATCTTATCTAAGCGAGGTCTGTCTGTATGAGAAACTTCAGCACCAGCTCCTACACCTTGTAGTTTTCCAGATTGGAAATTGTTGACGGACAGACGGACATTGTCGTTTAAATAAGGATATTATAATTAGGTGTAATATTAACAGCATTCGCTTGAAAGAAGTCTTGGTGAGAGCTGAGGAAATACTAGGTGGAAGCTCGTTCCAGTCTTACAGATCATAGAGTGAAGGAATTGTACAGGAAATTGAATTGACAGAGAGGCATGTGAAGGGCAGAACCCAACAGCAGATGGAAATAATAAAAACCACGGAGAGAGAGAGAGAGAGGCAAAATCGGAACTAGCTATAGACCGAAGACAATGTTCGTAGGAATGTCCCCGGAGTTCAAATTTGCATTATGAATATTTCAATCTGTGGGTTTATTATAAATGTTGCCACATCACTATCATTATATTAGATTAAATCTAATATATCAGATTCATTGCGGAAACCCATAATGTAGTATAATTGGTGATAGTATTATGACAATAGCAATTCACGTATTGCACCACAGATGGTGAAGATGACCCCATTTTTTTTAAAAAATTGCACAACTCGATTTCGTGGATCAACGTTCCAGTTGAAACGGTCAGTCGGTACTTAGTGGTGAAGATGACGGTGACCGGCAAAACACTGTGCAGCGTGATGCAGAGCTTCCCCGTACTACTGATACTGGCCCAGAACGCCCACAAATGTTTGATGACCCCGTTCGTGTACAAGCCGCCGAGCCCCACGCACCCGCCGGAGTACTATGAGGCGTACGAGGCGTTGATACAGAGCCTGCTCAACCCCGGCTGCCTCAACCACCACTACCATGCCGAGTACGGGTACGGGAAGAAGTGGTCTGACGACACCGGCTCCATCATCAGGCCGTGCTACAGCTTCCCAACGTTCGAGTATCCGATACAAGGATCCACCGTCCCGGGGTACGTGTATAAAAATCTGAACGTCCTGAACGCGAGCTCCGACCCGGAGTACAAATACGCGAGGAATCACGTGAACAATGTCAAACATAAGTACAAGGTGGTCATCGCGAAGCCCAAACGTGGGCAGAGATCGCAGAAATTGCTGAGTAAGTATTATTCTTTTACAAATATAGCGAAACAGTGATGAAGTAAGTCCAGACTCATACTAAAGCTAGCGACAACAGAAACCGAAACGCTTTACTTCCAAAGAAATGTGACATCCAGTTGAATATTTTTTTAATAAAAAAAAATCCCAGCTGTGGGAACATAATGTGGGCTGTTATTCCTACTAAAATCTTTCCTTTATTGGCGTACGTCCGTGCAGAATGGGATGTCTATGCCAACTGTGTAGTATATATATAAATAGATATAGTAATTTTTTTTTAATTTATTAATTTTATATTATTTTAATATTTTTTATTTATTTTTTTGTTGCGAATGCAACAGACAACTACTAGTAAGATTAATACTAGTATAACTATTAATATTATATTTCACTGTAACTAACATTACTTTGACTAACAATCTTTTCTATATGCACTAGATGATGCCATCCTTAACTACTGTTGATTTATATTACTGTGTGTGAGTAATGTGATGTTGTGTACAATAAATCTTAATTATCTACAACATCCGTATGTAGAAACAGTAATGTTAATATAATATTAAAAAGTATCAGAAATAAGAACCTATACAAAACAAAACTTGGAGACCCAAGAGAAGAGAGATGATGAGTACAGACAAGTCACTGCATATTATTAAAATATAGTTAAAAGAGTAATACAGGAAATGATTAAAAAACTAACTAGCTATTAGGGTTATTAAAACGAAATATAATAGAACAGAAGTTATTAATGTCAAATAGATATTGTTAAGCGGAGACTGAAGTATGAGAGGAGATGCATTGAAGAAGAACAGAAATGTAAAGGGAATTCAGTATAAAAGGTTTGAAAGATGAAATAGAGACATCGATTCAATGACCTTGGGAATAATTTAAATAAAGTAGAGAGAGAATCTAACAAAACTCTTTCATTTAAAGATGAGAAGCTAAACTCAAGTATAGTAATATTTGCACACCACCAGCATAAAAAGAAGAGTACATACACCCAACATCAGAAAAACCGAAAAAAGAAAATAAAGAGAGACGGTTACAAAATTATCTTACTTTATTAAAAGACTAAAACTAAACTGTGGTTTAGTAATATTTGTGAACTACTGGCATAAAAAGGTGGGTACATACACACCTACCACTCAAAAAAACCAAAGCTTAGGTTTCTTAAAGAATTAAAGCTAAACTGCGATGTAGTAATTCTTACACACTACTGATATAAAAAGGTGAGTACATACACCTACTATCAGAAGAGCAAAAAAAAGTATGTATAGAGAAGTTAACAGAATTAGCTTAGTTATTTAAAGAGTTAAAGTTAAACTGGAGTATATGTGAACTGCTGCCACAAAAAGGTAAGTACATACACCCATCATCAGGAGAAACAAAAAAGAAAAAATAGAGAGAGAAGCCTTCAAAATTAGCTTACTGTATTAAAAGACTAAAATTAAACTGGAGCGTAGTAATATTTGTGATCTACTGTCACAAAAAGGTAAGTACATACACCCATCACCAGGAGAAACAAAAAGAAAAAGTAGAGAGAGAGAAGCTTACTAAATTAGCTTACTTTATTAAAAGACTAAAACTAAACTGGGGTATAGTAATATATGTGAACTACTGCCACAAAAAGGTGAGTACATACACCTACCATCAGGAAAACCAGAAAAGAAAAAGTAAAGATAGAGAAGTTAACAGAATTAGCTTAGTTGTTTAAAGTGTTAAAGTTAAACTGAAGTATAGTAATATTTGTGAACAATAAGCACTAAAAGGTGAGTATACATCTACCATCAAAAAAATATTGTATTACTATGGTATATTACTATGCTTTAGTAAACAAAACTGGACACCCCGGGCCGGTGACGAACGCCGATATAATGTGTCTCATGTCATCGAAGGCCGTATTTTCATATCCTGTTCTGATGGTATCCGGTTCCAAGTTAATTACAGTCGTAACACTAATTAATTAATTAAAACCCACGCCCATTGCGGCCGGTTACATAGTAATATAAATAATTAAACATTTAGTAAGTTGACTAAGCAGAGATTTTTTTTTATTCGACGAAACGAGCAATTTGTTCACTTGATAGTAAGAAAAAAGATGGATAGGAAAAGTGATAAACTGGAATAAAACGGCAAATGATTAATCAGGAAACAGAACAATGTAAACAATGGAAAAAGAGAACAATGTAAAATATATATAGTAATAAACAGCAATAAATGTAAAATTGAAATAGTGAAAGAAGTAAGTAAGGAAATGTACATAGTATGTAAAAAATTACATCAAACAGTGAAAAAAGTTAAAAGAAAAATAACAAAAAGATGACAAAAGTGTAAAAAAGATGTGGCGATTTTGGAATGAGAGGCGATGCACGGAAGTGAATAACAAGATAATGTAGAGTGAAAGGAAAGAATTCGGAAAAGAAGGAAAGAAATAAATAAAGTAACCCACAGTCCCTTACCCACAATACGAAGGGAAACGATTAAAAAAAAAGAACCCTGACCCCGGTAACGATGACCTAACAGTGATCCGATTTAAAGGGAACATATTTCGTTATTTATGGTGATGATTTATGTAGAACTTACCACCAATAAAATAAACTTAACAATTACTTACTATAGCACTAAAAACTTTAAACGATACATATTTTTAGAAGTGTGAAATTATCTAGTCCTAACTCCAGGGCAATCTAGAATTCCCCCGCGTTAAAAAAAAGGGCTATCAAGAATAGGACTATGCTAAGCCCTGTCTGTCGTAGAAGGAGGAGTGTCTGGATTCACAGGTTTTGAGGGTAAAGACCCTCACTCTCCATTCAGTCCAAGATAAGTACGAAGTAGTTTCGTATTTTGACGCAGCACACTGTTGGAGCTGGAGAGTAACAGTTCCCCTGGATGTACTCAGAAGTAGTACAGGAAGGCACCGGTGAATTCCCTGGAAGATCTCGAGGCCTTCCGCAGAGCACTGAGGGAGTTTTAATGGACATCATCATCAGCAGATAAACATCCACAGCTGGACATAAGCCAAAGATCTCCACTCCGATCAATTCTCTCAGTTGGTTTACCGGGTATAAATCCCACATAACCCTGACTTCCCACCAGAAGCAGGGTATCCTTTTAAGATTTTTCGAGCGACCAAAAATGTAAAATCATCAGATAACTCTATAAAGGTTCAGAAACTGGTACGAGAACAGAAAGAGTTTTTGAGAACAACTCTTCTAGAAATTCTCTTCAGGTTTACAAAAACTAGACTATAGTAATTTAACCATCATTACACCTGATGTTAATAAAACCTAGTATACAGTATTCATTCTTAATCACCTGGTAGACGTCTACTAGTGGATATAAGCCTCTCCTAATAATGGGAGGGATTTGGGCCATTTACCACCACGCTGGCCTAATCCGGGTTGGTGGGAAGCCAGAGCTTCGTTTTTAAATCAGCAGGTTGAAGGTCAGATCCCTTACATCCTTAAATTAATTTTTTTGGGTGATGCTGATACCCTCGGCCACTATTATGGCTGCGAAGGCTTCATCAGTCCTAGAGCTCGCGGACCCAGACTGAACTATATAAATAGAAATATGAGGGAGAGGAGAAAGCCGAGGGAAAGATGAGGGAAGGGACAAAGAGATGGACAGAGATATAAGTGGGAAGTAAACTAGTATAATCTGTGGTAGCGCATTCAGAAGATACTTGAGAATATAGTAAATGCTTTCCAAAGGTCCAAGCCCTCTGATCTAGGTCAGAATGCAGACAGTAGGATTTAATGAATCATGATAAACGTTAGAAAGGTCGTCCATTCACTAACGTTCGGTTATTCATCTAACGATATAACGTCGAACAGTTTTGACTAATTTTTTTTTAGAAGAGACCAGCAAGGTGATCACCTGATAATAAGTGATACACTTGTCCATACATTCCGCTGGTTAAGATGATATACACAAGTCGTTACGCTTGGAGACGTAAGTAGTTAAGTCTCGTTACTCCAATAATTTTAATATCATACATCACCCTCCAAACCGGAACATAGTTATCTTTGCATGTTATTATTTTTGGGCTGCAATAGGAGCTGCGGTCCAAGTAGACAACCCTACCACCAGTAAACTGACACCAGAATGAGATACTCCGTTTGCATGAAAACCGGTTCCTCCTACATTTAATATTATCTCTGCAGAAATATAAAATATTTTTCCAAAAACGTCAGACTCAAAATCAGTTAGCACATGACCATGGAGACCAGCTGTTCTACGAAAATAAGTATCTTCTTAATATTTATATATATATATATATACATATTAATTTTAACGGAAGCTATAATTTAATGGAAGTAGAACCCGTGTCTTTTAAATTGCCATTTATCATCAGCCAATTGACGTCCACTGCTGGACATAGGCTTCCATCAAAAGTAGGGATATTTGGGCAGTCTCTCACCACTCTGACCCAATGCTAAGTTGAACGGAAGCCAGTAGTGAAGTGAGATAGACTCATGTTTTGGGACCCCTTACACCCCGTAGTAAAAGAAAATTTCATGTAACATATAAAACCTCCGCAGCAATAACTCATTCTATAATTAAGTTATTCACACTATATAAGGATACAACATATTCTACGCAGTTTTTTTACTGACCTATGATTAAGTTGTAAAAGTGATTAATTAGTTTCTTACTAGATTATAGATCATTTTGATTGACATCACTCAATCTAGATTAATTATAAGATTTTTTTTTTATTTAGTAAATATAATATATTATTTCTTGATTTTCGAAAAATAATTTAAAAAAAAACTAGACAGGATTGAGTTGATGAAATTATATATATAGCCTTGAATAAATATGTTAGGTACAGGTTACATATATGTTGTAATCTGGTCATGGTGATGGCGGACGGAGGAAAACCCTCTGTATGTGAATACCGTAAATTATTTGATGATTACTTTTCGGAAGTCCGCCAGTAAAACCGGATGCCCGTTATTCACTACAACACCATTCATATATGAATAATAATATAGTATTACGTCTGTCTGTACATTTCAGATAAAAGTACCTTATAGTATTTAAATAAATGTAGGAGTGATCGGAAGTTTTAATTACTGACGTGATAGTTAACTTTTAATAACTGAATTAGATTGGCTGTATGGTCTATGGTTCTGTGCCTTTCCCATAAAGAGATAAAATTAAAAATCAATGAAATTTTTAAATTAAAACTTTTATTTTTAAATGGTAACACTGTTGATGATATCTAATTAACATTAAAAAAATATTAAAGTTTTCTAATAATCAAGAATATATTAAAAAATCTCACTTTATCATAACAAATTTAAATAAATATATATAAAATAAATTATTTATTTTAATGTTGCTAATAAGATTAGTAGGTGAAGGCGTGTTTATAAACAGCGACTATTACTACTAGATAAGTTTCTATATATCTACCTCCGTAAATGTAATAGGAGTAATAATTGTCTGGAATCCAACAGATTATAAAATGTGGTCGTTGTCCGAGCGCGGTCGCGTGTTGTAATAAGTTTATGTAGTGACGTTTGATCTCACCTCGGACGCAGCTTTATATTAATATGTTGGTCAAGATCGGCAGAGACTTGACCGGCGGCGTGTGAGCGCGCGCGTGTGGCTACCGCCGTAACTCCTCAGTTATTTGCTCAGTATTCAGCTTTCGACAGTCCGTCAGTCCGTCCTTCCAGCGCGATGTCGAGAGATGTGTTTGTGTTGTTATGCTCCGCCCTGTGCGCGCAGCTCGCGTCCTGTCAGTTCGGTGAGTAGTTTTGGCGGGAACAAAATCACCTCTGTCTTCTGACGAAATCTGTGACATAAGTTTTGGCGGTCAAAGTTTATAATCTGCATTTAATTATTTCATAAATTAAAAATTATAATTAATTATTTTAACTGTACTATTTATTATTATACTTTTATTAAAATTCAATTTAAATTAATCAACTTTAAAATTTAAAAAAAAATCTGTGTCAGGACTAGTCGTTAAAAAAAAACTTTAATTTTTTCTCTTTATTATCTGTTTTCCTTATTTTTTTTTAACTAAATATAACATTACTTGTACGAAAATAAATTCTTTAGAAAAATTGTTAAAGATTAATAATTAACATAATCAGTAATTTATGTCGAAGTAAATTGTACAGCGAACAGGAAATAGTCGAATTTATAATGCGCGGTGGCCGGCGGTAATATTTGTTTAGCAAATAAAATATACGCGATTTGTGAACATCACACACAAGTAGACGTGCAATATTTCTAGTTGTCTATGTAAATACTACATAGTTAAATTCAATAACTGCATGAGCAATTTATACAGTTTAATTTTAATTAACTTCACAAGTATTGGTCGTTCACTGCATCAGGTTTTATAAAATACTTATGTAAACCATTAAATATCCGCACGGCAGAATTTTTTTTTTAAAAAATTTAAATAAAGAGACCAAAGATTCATTTGTTGAAATGCCTAATGGAGATTTCTGTATATTCGAATTTTTATAGTTAATATTTAATATTATTATTTAATTATAATACTAACTCAGGCGTTGTGCCATTGTACAAGTTGGAATATAAAAACATGATTTCCTTAACAAATGACACGCAATTCGATATCAAGTACTAAGTCCCTGACTTCCTGATAGCCTGCTCAATTCACTGGGCCAATGCCTTTGCGAAAATTAAAAGATACTGATAATGGTTTCATTGCCAATTGTTAAATCAGACGCAGAACCGATCAAATAAACGAACATGTTTAATTTTAAACCCAATCGCGTTCATTTAAAGTTAAATTGTTATCGCAAATATCTTTTCCAGTCACTGCCGAAACATAAAGTAATCAAAAATTATCGAACATTTTACAACTACCTAGTTTACACACACGTTAACCAAAAAGATCTAAAATAAAATTCTAGACACAATCAAGTGTATAATCAATCGTTCATAGTTTTCTTAGTGTCGTAATTATAAAATTAAAGAACTAAATATGACAACTTATTTCTGAATTAAGAAATAATCAGAAAAACCTCACAATTGGTACAAAAACATAACTATGACTAAACATTAATTTAAAAGTGCAAAAAATGGCGTTCAATAATAAACCTTTTTCTTGTTGATTTATACTAACTCTATAGATAGCATTTTGTTGATTTCTTTTGTTAATGTCATAAGTAAACTGAGAAAAGCTAAAAAATATCCACACACAAAATTACATTAAATTTGAAATGTTTTGAAAATTATTAGTTACTATAAATATTTTTATTACATTTATTTCCAAAAAAACTATGGTATATAGAAATAATGAAATTTAAATAGTAAAATACTTAAACCGTCGACAATCGCCATTTTATGTTCTATAAATCTTTAGTATTTCATTTCTTCTATAATATATTGATTTTAAATAAATAATAAGACATCAATTATTGAAGATAGATATTTTGAAGTCCGATAAAACTTGAAACCGGTTTTGAGATATGAGGATTGTAAGAACCATGCGAGTAATCAATCCGAGAAGTAAATGCGAAACAAATCGGCATCAACCAAGTACACCATTGTTTAAATTATCAAAATCTCTTTAATATAATAAAGAAGTAAATCTTGTTAAATGAAAGAAATTAATGATATATAAATATATAACAAAGACAAATACTTCTTGGGTGTAGGTAGGTGAAAGGTGACAAATATTTCTGCTGTTAGATAGTAATATACATTAATGCTAGTTTCAAGGGCAATATTACTCAAATAATATTAAGCTCTATATCTTTATATATTTCTTTCTCCTCTTTATCATAGTTTACAATTTTCCGTCCTAATATCAGGAATATCAGATTGTTCATCAAAGGTTTTTAATTAATGTTACCGCATCTCATTTAATTCTTATACAGATTTTCAGTTTTGTAACAAACCATTTGTATTATATACAATCGATAGATGTCCACTGCTGGACATAGGCGTGCCCAATAATAGAGGGATTTGGGCCATCGCCGCTGGCCCAATACGGATGGGTGAGGAAGTATTTATATAAATCTATATAATTGATCAAGATAACAACAATTAATTCATACCTACATATATCAATACTCATAAAATAATTTAACTACACTTCTCAGTATAATGTTAGTATTAGTAATAATCGTTAGATATAAAATAAAATACTAGACATAATCAAGTGTAAAATCAATCGTTAAAATTTTTACTGTACTTTTAATTGTTATATTTTTATTAAAATTTAATTTTAATTAAACTACTTTAAAATTTAAAAAAAACCTATGTATTTAGGCTAGTCGTTAAAAAAAACTTTAATTTTTATTTCTCTTTATTATCTGTTCTCTTATTTTTATATGTAAAACAGATTTTTTTTAATTATGTGGCGTTGAATAGTTAATTTTAAATCACTTACATCATCAGCTGGATGTTACCCACTCCTCAATCCTGTTTATTTATTTTTATTTAAAAAAAAAACTTTATGGCAACACCTTAAATTAGTATCCAATAGTTGCTTATTGTTCTTTGCCTGTCAACCTACGAGGTGGGAAATGCTGTGGTAGGTGAAGTCTGGAAGAGATATTTTAAGCTAAAATAATAATACTAGTTATTATATAATACATACATATACATACATACATCCTTTTCTAAATTTCATAACATTTAAAATCTCCAGTATCGAATGAAGTACAGCAATATCACTTACCACAAACTCACAAAAAGGTGAATGAACTATTCTCTATAAAAGCCTTTGTATACTTTACAAAGAAACTAACCAGTTACCAGGAACCTCTGATTTTTAAATCTAAAGTATAACTAAACGTTTTTTTTTTTTAAAGTATAAATTCGTGCATAATTCAACCATGAAGTTCAATCAATACTCGATACACCGTTTTATGTTGTGGTTTATTTTTCAATTTTAGGCCTCGTAATGAAGGAAGATCACGCGATTTTTAGTACTTTACTACAAAGATAATTGCTTGCGGTTTCTCAAATAACTCTAGATGATACTCGCCGGTACCAATACTTCACCACGATGATGTAATCACCAGTTGAAGGCCTTGACGAGGCAATTTCGTACCTCACGCAGATTTTAACCAAAGTGGAAATATAAAATTCTTTATTTATTGATAAAGTGACAAACTAAAATGACGATGATGATTTGTCAGACTCACCTCGTACACACACTAAATAATAAAAAAAATCATGAATATATTATGTGTATAAAAGTAGATTATAATTTAAATCATATAAGACCAAGTTTCTTTAAATTTTAATCATTTACTACCAAATTCATCATATTTTGAGACAGTAGACACAAAATATGCATAAACTGACCTTACTTTTTATATCTACGGTTAAATATTTATAAATACTATTTAAATAAAGTCGTAATTCAACAATATCTGTGTACGTTTAGTCGTCATCGTTCAAGTGTATATTGTAGTCTATTACTGGACCTTCACAATAGCCATCCAGAAATTCCCTGCGATCTCCATTAGGTCACACCTTTCCAATTTTAATATAAAACTAATTTGCAAGCTTCTTTCAAATGCAGCACTAAATTCTGGTTAAAATCGTAGGATTCTTTCCCCAACGCGAGGAGCGCCGCTTCAATCCATTTGGAAACGTGCAAAACTTCCTCCAAAATCCGAGGAGAACTCTAGAAGCTATACTTCACTTCGGTCCCGAAAGAGGCAATCAAAATAGACCTGGAATTATAAATGAACAATATTATGGACCTCCGAATACACAGAACAATTTGAACCCCAATCAGTATTACTATAACAATATCAGGTATCCTAATAGAGACTATAACAATGGAAGGGATGTAGTGTTCGAGCCAACAACAAACAATCATTTTGGTAACAATTTTAATCCAAATAATTATCCCAACCAAGTATACACCACTGGAAGATCTAACGGAGAGTTCCAAGTAAACGTGGTGGATAATGCAGATAATGGGAACTATGAAAACGGCAATGGCATTCCGGATAATCCACCGTCAAATTCAAATAATGAAAATTTCAATGAACCCGGTGATGAAAATAGTAATAACATTCCAAATGTACCTCCACCTGATTTTGAGAGTGGGAACAACGGTATACCGAACGTCCCACCTCCCGGATTTGGAGAAGAGAGCAATGGAATACCAAATTTTCCCCCGCCCGGGACTGAAGAGGGGGGTAACGGAATACCAAATGTACCACCGCCAGGATTCGATGACAGAAATAACGGTATACCTAATGTCCCACCGCCAGGATTTGGAGAGGGAAGCAACGGAATACCTAATGTTCCCCCGCCCGGAACTGAAGAGGGAAGCAACGGGATACCGGATGTACCGCCGTCGGGATTCGAAGACAAAAACTTAGGCACTTCAGACACTTCTATCACGACTTTGCCACCGTTGACGCCCGTGCCTACTTCAGAACTAAAAAACAACTTCAACTTCGACGGAATTTTCTGTAATGTTTTTTCTTTATTTACCTTTACGTTTTGGTTTTTTGGGCTCTAACAATGTGTTGTGTTAACTGTTGGATTGGGAGATGTGTGTCTAACGGGAAATGGATTTTATTACTTAAATACTAAGCAATATATTTAAGGTTACTAAATTTGGGACTTAAAAACAAACTCTTTTTTACGAATTTTTGGAATTTCTTATATAATCTTTTCACATAATTTATAGTAAATACGTTTTTTTAAAAGCCGTATACTTAAGTTTTTAAATTTATTGTCGCCATAATGGACCGGGCATGCGGCATGATCTCATCTATTTCATTAAAAAAAACATAATATATCTAATGCTTGAAACTTTAACTAAAATATTATTACCTTTTTAGTTTTAAAACATAACTCTAGTCATTTTTTGTAGTTATTATAGTCAGTAATAGGTTTTAATAATAGTTTAGTTACATGTTCGTTCTCTTTATGACTTAGTTTAAATCCGAATAATCCGAATAATCGAAATAAAAATATTAATTTGTTTTAAATTCAATAAAGCTATGAATGGAGCATTCACGTGAATTCAAGTGATACTTCTGCCTATTATATTGTTGCTTTAGTGTAATATTATAAGTATTGCGTAACATTTTGGGATAGACAAGATGTTAAGTGTTGTTACCATATTAAAACCAGCGCCCTTCAGTTAAAACATTTGTATTATATGTACTGAACTCTATATTTAACACTATTTTTTTTATACAACGATATGAGCAAGGTGATGGTAAATGATATGCTTGCCCATAACATTTCGTTGGTTAAGATACCATCTTATCCTCACCACATTGCGCGCCTTGAGACGTTAGTTGTTAAGTCTCGTTACTCCAGTAATTTCACTAGCATAAAGCACCATTCAAACTGGAACACAGTAACATTTGCATAATACTGTTTGTTGACTGCAATGGTAGCTGTGGTGGTATCTATCCAGACAGTCTTAGTTCACGGACAACTTTTGTTAGACGCGGGGTAAGTCTTCTGAAGATACCCTGCTTCTGCGGGGAAGTCGGGGTTATGTGGGATTTATACCTACTAAAACCCCTTCGGTGGTCATCCTCAGTGCCTCACCGGTGCCTCCTTCTACTGCTGCTAAGCACTTCCCGGGGAGAGATGTTCATCATCATCGTCGTCATCATCCGAGGCTCATCTGCCGCGTGCTTGATCCAGTAAATTTCCACTATTAGTATGAGCTTTTTGTTTCCAGCTCTTTCTAAAATTTTTAAGATGACTTCATCTAGCAATCTACGTCTTTCTCTAGTTTTCCGTTCTGATCCTCCAACAGCTGTTTAAGAGTTCTCCAATCATCCATTTACCACATATCCTGTTAATCGTGGTCGTCTAATTTCATCTTCATCAATCCTCATCGTCATATCATTTCCTATTCACCAACGGAAATAGTTTTATGTATGTGTCTCAGTATGAAACCAAAGTAAACATTCACCTTTCTTACTTCAAGACATGCTGTCCTAAGCCATGTGTTAATATTAGTGTTAAAGAACATAATAATTATATCTTTAAAAATAATCTTTTATATACTAATAACCAGTTATTTGATTATTTAATTATTTTCACGTTAAATTTATTGATCATTTTGTTTACATACTTGTATAACATCTAAAGCTGGATGACCTGATGTCTATTTTAATATAGTTGCTGTGTGCAGTAAAAAACTTATTACTATGCATTGATATATTTTCTTGCTTAACAAGTTCACAAACTGCTTATAATAATCTTAGTTTTTAAAATGTATATTTTTTTATATATGTAAAGTTTATGAATATGTACTAGAGGTAAGTCCGTTTTGAAGGAGACCGTCTAAGTAGGTACTAAAGCAGCTCCTATTTATATCGCCAAATAGTAACTAACAAATATTACTGTATTGTAGTTTGAAGGTGTTGTATGATAGAGATATTACTTAAAATCTAACGTCTCAAGGTGACGAGCGCAATGTGGTGCTGTGTATACCATGTCAACCAGCGCCACGTTGTTATAGGCATCAGATTAACACTAGAATTATCAGCTGTTTAACTATACCTATTTCAACCAAAACTTAATATATTTGTTATGAATATATATAAAAAAATATACAGTTCATATAATTATTTTTTTAGTTAAAGCTACAAAAGCGATGATATCGTTACAAAAAGAAGAATATTTCATATAGAAATCTGGTAAATCTAGTGTTAACGCCTCGCTCCTTTCGTTGTCTAGTCGAATAACAAAAAAAACTTATCGTATATTTCCTATTTCATTGAACTAGATTATATCTCCATATGTTATTCTAGTTCTAGAAGGGTTGTCAGGAAGTGGTCTGTTTGGTGGCGCGGCTGTTCGTGATGATTAACATGTTCCGGAAAATATATCATGGATATGCGCAATCACAATGAAGAGATCGATAGACAATGAATGATTGTTGTTGTTTTTTTTTTTAATGACCGGCGAGGTCGGTCCGCCTCTCCTAGTGTACTTGAGTGAATGAATGGACCAAGATGGGCGCCTGTCACACCGTCGTCAACTGTTTCCGATGGATATTATTAACTTGAAACTATTAACTGAACACAGTATACACTTCAAGGGATTTAAATAAGATTGAATACTCAATCGCATTTGTTGTCTTCTATATCCCGTTTCGGCGGAAACTAGTCTCCTTCTGATTGGTTAATAGTCATTGCCCGTTGATTGGTTGCTTTCTTCAAGTATTTTAGTTCCTATTAGCTTTACAGAGGGCGCGATTGACAACACTTTAGTACCAATTAGTTTTGCAGATGGCGCTACTGGTGCGATTGCAAATATACGTGATGAAAAAACTAACTTTGTTTTTACACGGATTTCCCTTTCTTTTATTCGACGAGCCGACGAGACGCGTTCACCTGATGGTAAGTGATACGCTTGCTCATAACAACGGTTAAGATGGTACACAGTCACCTTGAGTCATAAGTTGTCAAGTTCCATGACTCCAGTAATTTAACTACAGCACCTTTCAAACTGGAACACAGTAAGCTGTGCACATTACTATTTAGCGAAATAGATCTACTATTAGTAAAGAAGGTAGTTGTAAGGATGTGTTTTTTTAAATAAATAAATAGATTATTGTCTACGTATTAATTTATTTTGATGAATAATCTACGAATGTTGAGACAAGTAAATTAATTAAAAAAAAAAACTGTACATCTCCTCCCCACCCCCTCTCCCCTAAATTATAGAATTGCTCCCTTATGTGGTCTGTGCCCCACCGTTAGAAAGACTGATTTATACCATCTCAACCAGTATCATATTATGGGCAAGAGTATCACTAACCATTAGGTCTTGTTTGTTTTCGCCTCGTCAATTAAAAAAAATGTAGCCTCAGAATCGAACCAGAGACATCAATACTACAAACAATCGTTTAACCACTGTAATACGAAAGCAATTAAAGAGGGTGTCTCGTATATTACAATCCATCTCTAGCTTCGGTTAATGTATTATATATTCAAAACTGTGTATAAGGTAACGACTCATAATTGCGGTAATAGCGCTTTATAAAGATTACGTTCGCAATCAAACGGACGTGTTAATGAGTTTTTTTTTATATATACAATTATTCAAAACGTCCTTGTGTATGTAGTAACATTTTTAAGTATTTACGGGAATCCCCGTTAATTGAAAACAATATTTATCTTGCTTCATACCATTTTATAAAGCTATTTGCAATACGCGGCGGTCGAGCTACAGTGTTTGCGTTATTTTTCTAAGGAAAACAGTAGTAAGCAAATATTACTGTATATTGTATACATTAATAATTTAAAAACTTACGTT
Source organism: Pachliopta kotzebuea (assembly GCA_018246255.1). Taxonomy (NCBI): domain Eukaryota; kingdom Metazoa; phylum Arthropoda; class Insecta; order Lepidoptera; family Papilionidae; genus Pachliopta; species Pachliopta kotzebuea. The sequence goes on along the minus strand of DWLS01001387.1, from coordinate 5,154 downwards.
ATTTATATATAAAACTAACGAGAAATCTTGCTAATTTGTTGTTAGAATAGCACAGAATGTGCTAGTGAATCATGTTTTAGCAGCTTTATGTTATAAAAATTTATTATGGTATGACTAAAATGTGTATGTGTGGTGATCGGGGGCTTTTGATTGTATGTATTTTTTATATATTTAACATAAATTTTATTAAAATTGTAAAAAAGACTACTTACTGTATGTATGTGCACAACACTTGCTTGTTTTTTGGAAAAAAACCTACATCACTGTATTGTATATTGATATGATAAGCACTAAATAAGGTAAAACTAAGAAATCAGAGGCTAAAATTAAAATTGACAGATTTAACTCCCATTCTGCACGTTAAGGAGTTCATGTCGCTAGTTCCCCGGGACAGTCCAACACAATATAATTCTGATCTTACCGACTACTTCCAGCTGAAACCTGTACAACAGTAGAAGGAGGAATCGGGAGTTGCATCAACGTATTCCAATGCCCGCCTTACCTCCAGCTCCTGCAGCAATCGCAGACTAACCCCTCGGCGGTGCAGCTGTTAAGGAAGGTGCATTGCGGATTCGATGGGAACAATCCGAAGGTAACGGGATGTGGGGGTAATGTGGGAAATCTGTCCATTCGCCTTGTACTTCAAAGCTAACGTTCAGTTCCAAGATCACATTCGACTAGCTACCTACAATTGTCGTCGTTGTGTTTCGGTAGTTCTCAGCTCTTAATATATAAATATGTAACAAGGAAAAACCGTAAGAATCATTGATATGGTCAAATCGGAAAATACATTAATACTCCAAAATAGTCCACGCATCGGTCAGCAGACATGGTGTGAATTCATAATGAATGTGTTGGCTCATCAGATCCTTGTGTCATCCTATTTACTATATTAACTTTACGTACGCGGCCGTCCATACTAATGTCCCCTTATAACCTTTAGTCTGATTAGATGACCTTCTCTTCTCATCAAATGTCCTGACCTTGTATAGATTCATCGAGGACTAAAGACTATAATGTAATAAAGAAACAATACTAATATCTTATTGGTCTCTTACTGACCAGGTCTGCTGTCCCCGGTCCAACATTCCGACGGTCCCGCCCACGCAAGGACCAGTCACTGAGGTCACACAGCGTCCGTCCACGGAATCCCCTCGTCCATCCCCGAAGACCCTCCCTGATGACGACTACGTGACCGCGTTCCCGGAGCCGCCAGTATGCGGCGTCAGCAACGCCTCTTTCACCAGGGTAGTCGGCGGCATTGACGCTAAGTTAGGTACGAATATTTACAATACTTATTATATATCCTTATTTAAACGACAATGTCCGTCCGTCTGTCAATAATTTTCAATCTCGAGAACTACAAGGGGTAGGAGCTGGTGCTGAAATTGGCCATACAGATAGATCTCGCTTAGATAAGATCAGAGCCGTTGGAATTTTGTTGGTATGTGGTCGGTTTGTCGAGTTGTGAGTGACCAAAGTTTCACAATTTTTTATGGGTCACTTGTTTAGCTAATTGTTAACTAAATGAATATTTAATATATGAAAGATTTTACTTTAATTTAAGACCGGCTGTAATAGGATCAGCTTCAGTATTGCTATGTTCGCAGGCGATTTCCTGTGGATGGCGCTACTGGGTTACCAGGATCGCCGTGGCCAGGGCGTGAAGTGGCTCTGCGGCGGTTCCTTGATCACGTCCAAGCACATACTGACAGCTGCACACTGCATACACGGGCACGAAGATGACTTGTAAGTAGAAATTCAATGAGCAGCTAGCTCCAGAATAAAGTAATTAAAAAGGGAGTGATAAGGTTCTTTCAGAGTTAGCAATGCGCCAGTAGCGTCTCTAATATTGCAGACGTCTACAGGCTAAGGCAACTGCCTACTATCAGACACGCCGCATGCTTGTTTGCTAACTTAGTGATAAAAAATTAAAGGTATAGAAAGGGATGATAAGGAGTATCCTTTATGTGACCTATGACAAAGAGTATAACAGCAGAGTACAAATTTATATTATCATCATTTATCTAGAAATAGGCAGAGTATAGGCAAAAGCTAACATTTCAAGAGCAACGCTTCATTTCCAAACATTAGAATAAATTTCATATTTTTGGTAAAAGTGATTCAATTACTTCAATAAATTATATTAATGCTAACTTTCCTATTCTTCGTAATGTATGGTCATAATTTATTATGTTATACTTTTGTATGATCATTTAAATGACATGTATGTTATAATTCACACCTTGTCGCCAACGTCTCAAGATGGATTGATAGGAGTATTACGTCACCTATACATTATTCTTTCCACGCTTCTGTTCTGTATAAATAATATCAAAATAATGTCACAATCTATTTCTTACTTCCTTACATTCATAAATTATCTAGGATCCTCTAATCAGCATCATTTTTAAATTCAATAGATCTACTTTTAGATCAATAACAACTCAATCATTCTCTTGAAGGAAAATGTATCATATTTAAATGGGAACCTTGTCTCTAGCAAATTGTTCTACTCCTTTACTGGTCTCATTAATAATGAGGAGCTGAATTTATTTTCTTTGCAAATCGCATTTATAAAGATAATGACGTTAGTGAAAGGAGGAATTAAAAACAAATAGGAATTTTCATTGATTCGATTTTTGTTGATGATAATCATTGAGAATTTGGGAGAACTCGTTAGAAGAGAAGGGTTTCAATAAAATTTAACGACACATCAAAGTCAATGTAATGGCTGGGATATTCTGATTAGTGTGTGCTTTATTCGATGAAAGGAGCAAATGGTTCACGTAATAGTAAGTGATACACTTGCTTATAACATGCCGCTGGTTAAGATGGTATACACATTGTACTCGTCTCTTAAATACATAAAATGTTAAGACCCGTTACCCCAGTAATTTCACAGCACTCTTCAAACTGGAATTTAGTATTGTTTGTTCATTACTATTTGGCAGTAGGAATAGGAGATGTGGTAGTACAATGTTCAAGGTGAAGTAAAATTGAACATAGCCGAAGATAGGACTAAGCTAGGGAGGGTCTATGTCTGAGGACTGCCGCAAATTGATGATGGTGATGATGAAAATTGAATCCTCTCAAGCTAAGGATATAATCAAACCTTATTTTTGAACAAATTAAAAGACGATAACAGCAACATTAAATCATTTTTATAACCATGAACAGCTAGTAAGTCAAGTAATAAATACCACAGATGATTAATATCTCTGTTTACATTATTGCAATTAGACGTGATGTCGTTAAACATTACCTGCAACGATTTTAACAATTCATCTGTTATGTTGTGTTATTGCTTATTTGTATATTAATTTGCGGTATTAATTTTTCGTAATTTTGTTATTAGCTATTATCGCCACATAATTTAAAACTCGTTTAGCATTTTGATAGCATTTATATACTGTGTATTAGGAGACCGCTTCCTACAACGAAGACAAACGTTAGTATTAATGATACATTTGATGGTAGCACGGGAAGAAATCGATAATGATTAAAAAAAAGTCATGTTTTTAAAAGGTTTCATTTGCATTGTTTATGCTCCATCATGTAAGTACGGCTAAATGAAACGATAATTTCATAAAAAGTACATTACTTTATTAAACAAAAACCAGCAATGAAATATGTGCGTCGGCGGCTAGCGATCGCACAAATCTACTTTACTTAATGTATTTGATTTCAATTTAAACCATATTCCATAGGGTCATGGACCCGTGCGGTCATTGACCCCGAGCATGAGCTGTTTTTGATTTTGTGTTTCCATACAGCAGTGGGTGTTTATCGGCTGATGATATAATAAGATATGATAGGACTAACATGCTCTCCCTGTGTAAAAGACCTAATAATAAAATGGAATAAAAAAATTCTGGTAGCAGAGGTTTGGCCCAAAAAAGACCCAAAGTCCAAACTTGACAGGAAATATCTTTAGAATAATTATTGAAGTAACAAAAGTTTACTTCTTCAGGCGTTCCTCAATGAAGACCAAAGGCAGTTCTTAGTTTTTGCTTCCACCCACATTCTGGTGCATCTTACCATGTCGTACATTTTTCTAGAGGACTATCACGAATTTTTCATCAGCCGATAGACGTCCACTGATGAACATAGGCTTTCCTTAATAATGGGGGGATTTGGGTCATCTCCTTCCACCCTCACCTAATACGGGGGAAAATGCTATATTATTTAATTTAAAATATTGACGAAGAGTGGCACATACATAGAAAATTAATACCAAAAAATACTATAGTTTGTCATTATTAGAAACAGAACAATCTTATTAATCGCTATTTGATCTACTTACACATACAATTAATAATTTCTCAAACACTTCTCCACTAAGAAATTACAAGAAACTGATGACAAGTTATATCCAAACGTCATTTTTAAATAATCTGATGAATATTTGTATGTTTTCTCATATAAAATCCTTTTTACTATGTATTTAAATTTGTTAATGTATAAATTAATAATTTTCTTGTAGAAACGTAAAACCTGACCTTTAAACTATCTAACCTTCCCATCCTCCATTATCAGTTTCTGTCGCTTAAAAATAATTCATACAAAGCCGCAAACGAAATTATACCTTAACAAATAAGCCTAAAGTTTATTTTCCTTTGTATTAGAGCTTGTATAACATTAATACTGACAACAGCACATATTTAGCGCGGTATTGTTAACGAGCCGCAGAGGATTTCCAATTCCCCGCGGAACAGATTAAACAACTCATTGTAATGTCATCGTCATCATCCCATACACGTCCACAGCTGGACATAGGCCTGTCTCAACAGTTAGGAATTGTCCCTGATGAGTGAAGACCATTTTTTTTTAATTTGAATATACTCTTTTATTCCTCGGACTATAGTCGGAGATCTTGTTTGACCCACCACTTTGGGAATCATTGATATAAACAAAAAGAAACATACTAATAATTTGTTCAAAGTAACCTGACGATAAGATTGATATATTACCAGTAATTTCATTGTTCAGGCTTTAACTGGACACGGAGGCTTTGGCCAATATCTACACAAATTTAAACGAAAAGACGTACCGTTTTGTGCTTGTGATTCTAACATTGAAGAAAGTATTATGCACCTTCTTATAGATTGTCCAAAGTATTCAAGGGATAGGATAGATATAGAGATGAGAATG
>DWLS01001386.1:0-22136 GCA_018246255.1 Pachliopta kotzebuea | reverse complement strand
TAGGGTCGGCACAACATGTTCTTCTCTTCCAGTCTCGCCTATCAGCCGTCATCTCATCGGTTACCCCTTTCTTTCTCTTGTCATCCTTCTCGCAACCCATCCAACTTCTCTTAGGTCTACCTCCACCCATATATCCCTCAACAATCATATCTAACATACTTCTTGTTATATGACATTCATCCCTTCGCATAATACGTCCATACCACGCTAATCTATTACTTCTCAATTCCCGGCTTATACTAATGAATATTTCAATTACTTTGCAGTTAGTAGGACAGCTAATATCACGTGCTTTAAGCTATGTATGGATTTAAACTTGAAAAATAAATTAAAAAATCTGCTGACGTCACCGATGCATCGAGTAGTGCATAAATAATTTATGTAAGGTGGCTCGTCCAGTACAGATGCAGGCGGGATGCACCAACCCACTACTATGCAAAGAGGATTGCATTTCAACGTTTCAGTATACAAAACAAGTGGTACAAAACTATGAGTACAGTACACGGTTAAGTGTACACTGCGGTTAAGTATCCAACTTAACCAACCGGACAACATGTGGAGGTTCATTTTATATATGCACAAAATATTTTGCACTAGATGTCTTCGCGTTGGCAAAACCCATAACGTTATTACTATTTCTATACATATGCATATATCAAATATCAGTCATTAAATTGGGATAGCGACATCCCATTCCGCACGGACGCACGCCAACAAACAGAAGATATTAGTAGGAGTTTTTTATACCATCATGCGATTAGATGAGTTTAACCTAATGGTAAGTGATACGTTTACATATACCATGAAGCTAGTTAAGATGATATACAAAAGCAAAGGAGTTAAGTTTCGTTACTTCAGTAATTTCATTACCTTAAACCACCCTTCAATATACAGTAATGTTTACACATTACTATTTGGTAGTAGGAAAGAAAAGCTGCGGCGGTAACTACTTAGACTATCAGCAATAAAAACCTACCACTAGTAAATTTCTTTTGTCAAGTTTGTTAATGTATATTAATTATCTACTGTTTTAATCTTATGGGTTATTATTAATAGAAAAAACTTGAGTTATGTGACTGTTATTATCATTTTCATCTGTATTTATCGTAAGAGACGACTTACATTAGTATGAGAGGCTTAATAATACTTTGAGCGCTAAACACTAGGATCATAATAAATTTGAATGCTTTGAATTGCTGTTTTTTTTTATAGTAATAGCGTAAACATTTATTTATCATATCGCACATTCACTTACATCTTGAAAATTCACTGTTTTTTGATAAAATTTTCGAAATATGTTTTACTTTATAAGCTCGATAAGTGTTGTATGTAAATATGTTAACAAAGTTGTAAATTTACAAAACTAACAAAATCTAATGTTCGTGTTAGATTTTAGATGTATTCCAAATTGTCAGAACTTCAAAGTGGTGATTTTTGAGATGTAATTCTCTTCTAGTGAGTGTGAATTTAGAATCAGAGACAAAATAAGCCTACAGAAAAATTGGTTTCCATAAATGATGACGATATATGTGGCACTAAATATATTAAGAAGAGGATGACAATTATTATAATAGGAATATACAGAGGTAGGAATATTTATTGTGGTGTGATGCTGGTGGTGGTGCGAGGGTCAGTGGTAGTCGCGCTGTCCACACCGACGGCGTAGCTTTGCTTTACCGAATTTCACGGCGTTCATCGGAAATAGTTAATTCGGCTGTCGGTCGCGAGTGAGCGCGGGCCCGCGGCTAAATCGACCCCACAACCCCCACCCCCAAGCCCGCACCAGCACGGACGATACGCAGTGTGACAGATAGACCAGCTAATAGTTACTGTATCGGTTAATTTTAAATTAAACCTAACAATAAAATATTTTTTTTTATTCTTTTTTTTTTATAAGGACTTTTACGCAGGGTGCGCATGTTAGTCCTATCGTACCTTATTATATAGGATCAAGGACACCCACAACTAGTCATACGTAATTATGAAATATAAACATTAAAAATAATCTATCTAGTAGATCATCATAACTCATTAATGTGTTCAGAAAATAGTGAATAAATGTCAATATGTTTTCTATATGTTATAATTTAATTATTTTTAAAGGTTCTTCATTAGATATATAACACTTAAATATTACTTAGAGTTATGTACGAAACAACTACTTACTATTACTAGTACACGGTACACCTACACAGATAATTAAAATAGTATATCCTTCTTATTTGTGTATGCTGTAAGAGAACTCTCTTTAGGGTTAAGCTCACCTTTGTGGTACTATGTTACTTTTATTAAATAGTATTGTTTTATATATATACGTGTAAGTGTACATAAAGAATAAATAAATAAACTTATTTGTTAAATATGAGAATGGGACATTAACGCGTGTGTAATATTTAACGTGCACACAAATTAAAAAAAAAAATTAATTATAGTTTAATGTAAATAACTTTCTACTTCATATCAAATTTACATAGAAGTGCCAGTGCATCATCCAGCGTCCTACACGCCAGTACTGCGGTAATGCACCAGCGTCGTCACCAGGCCCCGAGGTGACCATTGAAAGGTCCCCATTGAAATGCAGAAGGGGTGCGAGGGGAAGGGTGGGGGCAGTCGCGCTTTTGCATGCCGGTAAAGGTCAACAGTGCAATTATTTCCCATGTCGATACGCCGTAAAACATCGCCAACGTCCCCTTCACAACTTACGATATCCACAACTTAATAACTAATTAATATACTTGTCTAATTATAATTAATTTATGTACTATGTATGTATGGGCAGAGGTCCCACATAACGCCTCACGGGATCCAAACTACGTTCACCTGCTCATGGTACAACTAATCAACAAACGAGGCTATAGCTTCCCATAAAACCGCATTTAGCTAGCGTGGTTGGAAACGCTCCAACCCCCTCTCTATTTCAGGAGGGTTAAATCTAGTGGACGTAATTCCGCTGATGATGACTATATATAGAAAGATCTAATTATTAATGGACAAACATAATAGCAAAGCATTCATTTTTACTATTTATTAACTGACCGAAAAACTCTAAAAACTTAACAAATACGTCACAATAGAAATGAGAAAACAAAATAGTTGTTCTTAGCATGAAAAAAGTTACTTAAATGTTATCGTGATCATTGAGACACCTCCTTTTTTTATTAAGGATATAAACTGTCCAGGAATATAAAGAAAATTCACCTCTGCTTTCCGTGACAGCTGCAGCAAAATGGGACAAAAAAATATTCAACATAAGATGAAACGAAAACCAGAAATCATCTCTATGGAACTGCTCTAAATATATCCAGTACTAAACTCGTAAAAAGGATACCAACAATAGTCGTGTCGTAATCGTGTCGTCGACTTTAAGGGTCCTTTTAAAGCGAGCGTGCCAATAAAATAGGAGCATATCCATCACGTTTATAAGGAACACTCGCCCGGTACATAATAATTACATGGAGTTTCACGCGGTATGGGGTGAGTGGGGGAGGTGGGGGTAGGGTCGGTGAACACATCGCCCGTGGAGATTATTTACGGACCAACAATCGCAGCGATAAAACGCCGTTAATTATATTCAAATAACCCGCTGTTGTTACCAAATAAAACACTCGGCATTACGCTTCGACCTTGAGAAGTCTCCTCTGAAATCATCAGCTTGCAGCGTCATTTCTGATTAGAACTAACAGCAACGGACTTAAGATTTGAATGTCATAGATCATGGAGATCACATTTCGTTGGATATTAAAAAGAAATCTGTTAAGAAACCTATACACCGATGAGAGTTTCATAAGGAATATCTTCATTAAACAGAAATACTTCTACTACCAATACATCTAATATTCGGCGATGTAGTAAAATTACTGCAGTAATAACATCCTACTCCTTGTGTCGCGTAACATAAAAACGGTAAATAAAACCATCAAAGCAGAAAACCAGTAATTAGTAACCAGCCGCGGGGTGATTGCGCCATGTCCAACATACAGTTTCTTTTTTACTACACCAGGAATAGTTATTTTTGCTCCAGGGCTGAATTGATATATTTCATGAGTTCAACAAATTCAATATATATTAAACATTACTTATTTTCTCATACATATACAGCTTGACAGGTCTATGTTGGTTAAGTATTAATACTTGGTCCTAACACTGAGGGTGAATAGAGGCTTTAGTGGTTAAAAATCTCCGCATAAACTTGACTTTCCAAAAGGCAAGGTAACTTTTAAAGATTTCACCATCGAATAAAATATTAATACTTGGTAACGATTAAATTCGTTAAGTTTAAAGTTTAACTTATATATTTGATTTCCTAGTTGTCAGGAGTTTAACCTGGTTGTAGTTTTGTATGGAAGATGAATAGCTGATGTTTTTTCTGCTATTAAAATGTTTGAAGATGATAGCTGAAGAAGCTTTTCACGAAGACCCTCTTCAAACTTCCCAAGCGGTTAATGAAATAGGTAATTCCTTACTTGAGTCTCAGGTAATAGACGTCACTGCTGAACATAAGCCTACCCCAACAGTGGGAAGATTTGGATCGTCTCCTACCACGCTGGCTCCATGCGAATTGGTGGAGATCCAGAGCTCGTTTGTTGATTAGCAGACGGCACCACGACCAGGTGAGGTTGGATGGTGTCTTGTGAGTTGCAGATTTTGGGGACTGCATGATTCAGGATACCGTTAGAGAGGCCGTGGTTGGTTTCCGAACCGAGATCCTGTCTCAAAATCTCCACAAAACCCTCACTTCCTCCAAAAGCAGGATATCTTGAAAAAATATCCCAAAATAAAGGGTCCAGTGACTTGTTATGTGGGATCCTTTACTCTCCAGTTCCTTACTGTCAACTTACTTAAAGGCTGTTCCAGCGGAGGGAACCAAAAGTATCCTTTTCATGAGATGAATAAACATTCACACTTCCATGCTGATGCTACCGGGTTCGAATCCGGTTTGCACGATTGAATTTTTTTTTTATATGCAGTTACTATAACACCTAATATCAAGTGATTTAAGACGTATCAAACGCGTGGTTGTAAATTGAAAAAAATTAATTCGCAGATCACACACAAGTACCACAAGCGGGCCGCACGCTGGCCAGGCCTGATCTAGACTGGATCCAATCAATCCGCATCAGCGGCGCGTCCAGTTTTGATTGACACACAGACAGACGGCCCGGCTGATTCGATATAATTACGATGCATATTTTACATCACACCATTGTCCGCATTCCAACTCCACAATCACCTCTATTTCCAAATACGAAGAGCTATTTTAGTATATCACGAACGCAAACGTACATTTGTACATACATTCGGGTCGATGCTAAAAAATATTTTTATCGGAACAAAATCAATTTTAATCTGTGGCATTAGTCAACTGAGACGTGCAGTCTGAAGACAACAACCAACCTGGTTATTATGTGGATAAGGTTAAAATTTAACATCAAAAGGTGAAAAATTCATATCACATTGATTTATTCTCCATCAGCCGATTTAGATCCGAACATAAACCTCGCAAATAAAGATGGATTTGGGCCATCTTTCAATACACTGGCCCAATGCGGGTTAGTAGGAAGCTAAAGCATCGTTTGTTGATTAGAATGCACATGCATACATTATCAATTATTATAAACCATTGAAAATTTGTACAGAAAGTAACCAAGAAAATGATTGCAAATCGTTTTAATACTATTACTATATAGATTTAGATAGTAAGTTTATTTTATAAGATTTAGATACTTGATGGAGTAGTAGAGAAAGGCCAGCTCTCATCCACTAACCATCACCACAAGTCTCATGCTCAATGAGATGCAGATCAGCTCACAATCTCATCCGATGAGACGGCGGTTGTGATGTAAAACAAAAAAAAATTTAATAAACAAACAAAACAATAACATCTAATCAACTAAATAATACGAGAGGCGGAATGTTCCAGAACAAAAAGACGCATTAAATTACACACACACATACACGCACGCGGCCGTCGCCTGATTGATGCGATGATTGATTGACAGGTGACGGGAGAGGGAGAGCGGGGGGGGAGTGATGTTGAAGCAAGGGGGGCAAAGCGGGGGTAGAGAGAAGCGGGGAGAGGGGCAGTAAACAGATCGATATTCGCGTGTCCGATTTGACAGCGGCGCTGAAGAACCTTCAACAGTTTTTTAATAAATTCGATCGAATCTCTTCCTAAAATTTTCACGTTCAGCACTGAACTATACGCTGATGATCATGATCGTGTTCGATGTTCGCTTTATATAATAGGCGATGATCCAGTACAAGCTTTAACAGCTGTATCAAAAAGACAATAGATGTCATAATATGGGTAACATACCAAATTCAAAACGCGAAGGAGGAACAATTGAAAAAATCGTTGAGCTTTCTTATTGGTTAATATAGAACAGAAGCTGCTTGAAAAAATGTATGTTGGATTAATGATAGATATTGTATATACAAAAAAACTACATAACAGAAATAAAAAGGAGAAACGACAATTTAACTATTAGGGCATTGAGTAATATCAAAAGAAATGTTTTTATTAAAAAAATAAATAAAATTCTTTCACATGACTGATCCATTCGTGTGTTACATACATCATATATATGTACATACATATATATTTATTAGTATAATAACAACAAAAGGAAAAACATGTATAAGAGAGATGCAGTAAACAAAAAGACGGACATAATGTCACAAGGCATTCTCTTACAGTCAAGTCAACCTTTCAGGATATGAAGGGAAGAAAAAAATTACAAATATGTGCCAAACAAAAGAAATAATTAAAATTAATTATATTGTAAATACAAACATGGTTATACAAATAAACGACATAAGAATCGTATATATTCTATACAGTAAAAATATACATATAAGACCAGTAAAAGAATAAACAATAAAAAAATGGGTAGAAATATATATATATATATATAATGTATTCATCAAAATTAATAATAAAAATTTATAAACTCAAAACGTTACCATAGCTACATATATATGTCAACTATTAAGTTAGGATAGCGACATTCCATTCCGCACGGACGCACGGAAAGAAAGGGAAGATATTAGTAGGATATACACATTGGTCGATTTAATTAATCTAAATATATACAAAACCGATAGGAGATCTTTGGGAAAGGTATAAATCCAGTTATGGGTATTTATCAGATGATGATGATGATGAAATGTTAAGTGAAGCTTTAGACCAGTGATTCCTAAAGTGGTCTATATTGACCCCTAGGGGTCTATGACAACCTGCTATAGGTCTACGTCAGCGAAAAAATTTGGGGTTCAATGAAATAGGAGTCCACGATAGTGGATCTCAACACATCCTTCTCACTAAAAATATTGACTTATTGCTTATATTACGTATATTTTCCATAACAGATACAAAATAAAATTTTGAGTAGTTTTAATTTAAATTCAATTAATAAATGTATAAATTAACATGTGTTGTTTACTTTAAGTTTTTAACACTTAACTTCAATACAGTTAGAAATTTACAGAAGATCAATATCAGGTAAGTAGGAGGTCTACACAACACGGGAATATATAGCAATGGGTCTACGACACAAAAAAGTTTGGGGAACTCTGCTTTAGACTGTACTTCGAAATGAAATTTCAAGTGTTGATTTTTTTAGTTTTAATAGTGATGTACACAGAATACTGTTCTAAACGTTATTTACATAGGAAAGGTCAACGGCGACAGTACGTAAAGTTAATATTTACATTCCCAGCAGCTGTGCAGCAGGTGCGGGTGGTGACAACGTGGGCACGTTTCTTGGGCTTGATTTATACTTGATAGTGAAGGGTTTACACAGCACGACCTTAGAGCACACTACAGACCTCTGTGTGAATGTCAAACCGATCACCTTTGACCGACCTGACGGAACATCACCATAACATGTTCACAAGGAACTGAAGTATTTATGAGGCTTTGCTAGTCTCATAAATTACTTATTACTGCTTCTAAGAAACATCGACTTTATTAAAAAAATTATCAACACTTAATATTGCGTAATAAAACTTCGATAAGTTTCTTTAGCTACAAACCGTCTAGGTAATATTCAAACATTACTGTGTCTATTGAAGAGTGATACGCTAGTGAAATTACTGAAGTAACGAGATTTAACAACTAATATCTCAAGACGAATAGCGCAATGAGGTGCTGTGTATACCATCTTAACCAGAGCCATGGGCAAGCGTATCATCATCATCATCAGTCAATGAACTCCCACAGGTGGACATCTCCAAAGATCTCGCCAGCGGATTCCTTCTCTCAAGAACCTTACTGCTCCATCAAATTACAGCCTTGTCTAGTAAACAATCGGTGTATATAATTCAATACTTGTTTACACATTATGTAAATACGTCAAGTAACCAACAGTAATTTTCTCTTCAACTATTAATTTTATATGACATCGTAAAATCTATCAACGTGAGACCTAAGACCTACGGATGTACTGGAACGACATTCTAGACCTCAGGGTCACATCAGAGCTCGAGTTGCTGTCGTCCTCCAGACCCCAATAAACACGATCTTGGATCTATAAACATTTCCACACTGACACTGATCTAGCGAGATCTATGCTAACTTAGAAACTATAAAGATTCAAGTTGGAATATTATTTACTTTATTACCATATATGGAATTGTACAAATAATTGCTTTGCTTAATGATTTACTTATGTAATAGTACACAAGCGTGCTGAAGGTCATCACATAACTTTAAATCACTTAATTCAATTAAATAAAATGTATTGATCATTACCCATATTCTGACTTCCTATTCACAACAGTGGATTTCTACCGGCCGATGGAGTAGATAGATCATTAAAAGCTTATGATTACCGTAAATGGATAACAAGTATTAACCTTATACGTCTATTGATTTACTTATTATTTTTAACCATTAGTATAAGTTGTCAGCATGCTTGACCTATCAAGAGAGCGGAGTGGGCAGTGTTCACCAAATAACCTATCAAAATTGGCTTCAATCGAATGGGCACGAGATAACGCACTCGCGGCAGCATCTTTACAAGTCATTAGACGTGCCTTTCCCCCCTCTCCCTCCTCGTTCTCCCCCTCTCCCCGCCGCACCCGTTTGTAATTAACCGAGGGCCATAAATTGACCGTAACTGTCATATCATATTGATTTAGTCCCGCGAGCGCGCCTTCCGCTGTGTTTTGAGCCGGAGAGAGTTTTGAGGAGGGCTGCAGTGTTTTTATATCGATCTTACTCCGATGTTGGCGGATAGCAACACGTCTAAGAACACATGTAGTTGTACCAGTAGCTATTGTGATATCTTCTCTTGTATTAACCAGAAATATTCGAGTTCAAATCCGGCCTGCACCAATGAATTTCTCAATTTATATGCAGTTAGTATAATATCACGTGCTTTAAGACATGTATCAAATAACGTGACTGTAAACCAAAAGAAAAAGTCGTTAAATATTGGTGAAAAAGCGAGCTCTCGTTGTCGTCCTTCTTTGGACAACATTCTTCCCACCGGACACAGAGGAATCTCTAAATACTTGCATACATTCAAGCTTAAGGAGAGTTCCTCGTATATCTGTAACCCAGAGGTGGACCAGACCAGGTAGTTTGCTGTCCCGTATTTTGCCATCAGCTTCGCAACTGAGGTCGAAATCGGAAAGTAGATAACCGCAGAGCATCGCCTCCCTGATAAGTGTTGACGAAAGCACTCTTGAAATATTCCAGAGCAGTTATCGGGGAAGCGACAAGAAAGAACAAATGATGAGCAAAAAATAAAAGAAGCGAAAAAGATAGAAAAGTATGAAACACTAAATACACAAAAAGTAAAAAGAAATTATGTACAGAACGAACAAGATATAAAAGAAAGAGAGAAATAATAAAGGACATAAAATTCCTTATCCGATTTTGGAAGGAACGAATAAAAAAAAACATTTATCCTTTCGTTGTCAACATTCCGCGCATTACAACACTGTTCCCCTTCGACTATCATAATGCGAATAAGAAAGGATTGGAATGCCCCACTCACATGTTTCCGTCCAGATGTTACTGGGAATCTTTATGACGCAAATTAACCTACTTCTAGACTAGTTCCTATTGCCATCAAACACTAACATCAAGTCAGATTCATTTACAAAAAAAATAAAATATCAACTTAACCCGAGCCGGACAGAACTATACATATCTAAGTGAATTATTGAAGTATACTGCCAAGGTCTTCTCCAACTTAAAATCAAGTAGTTATATATTGATTTACGATTGTAACTTTCCGTGTGGAGAGGCGGCAAATCAAAATCACCGTCGCCTTTTGGCAGCGAATTGCAGAATCGGAGACTTCAGGTCGCAGCTCAACTCTTACGCAAGTAAAGCGTCCAGCCCATGTATTCTCATATAAAACGACGGCGGTGTGCGTTAACCTAACATACGGAACCCGCACTCGCACATGGGCCGGGCGTAGACAGCGTTATCGGCGCGCGGCAACGAGTGAGACTGTCAAAACAACGCCAACAAGCGAAATCGAACAAAACATTTGGCCAGCGAGTGATAGAAAACAAACAGCGAGTTGCCATTCTCAAACAGATGATCCGATTCAACAAACACCAGCCGAGGAGTTTACGATCGCGCCGAGATCAAAGTTGAATCTGAAACGTACGAAACGATAGGAGCGCAATTGGTTCGTCTTAGCGCGGCGTCGCAAAGCGTAAACTCGTACACGGCCGTATTCCTCCCGTCAACGATAGAAACGTTGCTGTGCCGATGACGTTTTTCTTTATCGCGCAGTTCTTTATTGCACTAATAGTGATTGAACATACTTTTCCCATTCCCTCTGTTTACACGACGCCCGCTGAATACTTGTGATCAGATAGCGGCGATCGGTTGCGCCGACGGCCGATCAAAGCGGCCCTGCTTTTGATTTAGTCAACAAACGCTTCCTTTATTCGAATGTTATCAATTCTTTCCGAGCGAACATAAACTTGCCGAGTTGTTTATTTTCGAGCAACCGACCGTATTGAACGAGTTATGATATTGTATATAAGTACTATGTTGATGTACCGAACAAGCCGCGTCTCCGATCTTTTATTCGGCTTCGAAGGGAAACAATCTGATAAAACGATGTTTAAGTTGCCGTCGACGGACACATTGATCCGTTAGCTGCACCGTGTCACCCGGGGAACACGAAAGTTCCACCGGACTTAGTCACAAGACGAATAGGTCCGTGAGAACTTATTGGTTTAATACAGTTGGGACGGGCGGCCAATAAATTTATTGTTAGGAAAAAAGAAACTAGTTTCCGAGTAACGATATCGAAGGCACTAAAAATTCCATGTGACTTCTACTCAGTGTGGCGTATGGTATAAATCGTGAAATGTGTCAATTAACTCAGGTTTAATGTTGTATTTATGTAAATCATCGTCTGACGGACGTTGGGGGGGTTAGACAAAAAGAGACTTTTGACCGCGACGCGACCCGGGACATTTAGATAAATCGGGTATTTTTTCGAAATGTCAGAGCGACTAAGGTAACAACAAAAAAAACAATGATGAAGCGTGATAGATAAGTGTCGGAGACACCGCCCGATGTATTGGTGCTGCATATATCTCATTAATTACCTAACAATATTTGTCTAGACGGCCTCGTCGCGTTGTACGTATAAGGTATCCTCTTCATCCGCCCGGTGGAGAACCAGTCCGAATGACAATAAATTAAATAACAAAACGAAGCCTTTTCAAATTTTTTATTTATTTTAATATCTTAGCTCCTACTTGGAAAAAACGCAACAGACCAGTCGTCATACTTACCCATAAAATATCTAAATAAAAACAGCAATGCCACTGTTAAGTACAAAAGACCAATTACCGGAGCTTAGTGAATAAAAAAAGAACTACATGAGTTTTCTTTAGTTTCATTACAGGCTTCCTTTTGTGTTTCATATTTAGTATTAACAAAAGAACTAAAGACCTAAAGCAAGCAATGGCTAAGTAAGCCGTACAGTGCGATCTAGACTACACCTTTCATCTCAACTGGACGGAGAAAAAATCTAGACAATATTTTATAGTTATACTTTTTTAATTTGAAAATACAATATCCGAGGATTAAGTAGAGACTTAATAAAAGGAAATGTTATTAACTTTTTTCATATTTTCATTGATCAACATTAACGCTTAAGCTTTACTTTCTTACAGGTCGAACCGGTAGACATCATAACTTACTTCCGAGACCAAGCAGCAGTATTTATACATAACTTATCTCCTATAGAAAAGATGCTGTAATATATAAAGTACAGATTGACAGCGTAAACATTTACGTCATCATCATCATCAACAGCCTGCAGCAGTCCATTACTAGATATAGACTTCTACCAAGGAATTTTAAGTCATACCAATGAGTTTTCAAGAAAGCCTCTTAGTGTAGTAATCTTTTTATGATCGTCTTCTAAGATTTAAGGTAATTTTAATAGACTCTATACAGCTATTAAAATCTATTACTTTTGTAAATAGCAATTTTTTTACAGAAACATTTACTACAAGTACGAAATTAGGTTATGGTATAGTTTACGTATATAAGTACCTGTTCGATTATTTCTCCCCCTTTCTCTTCCCACTTATATCTCTGTCCATCCGACCTTCCCGTCATTCTATTCCTCCGGTTTTCTCCTCTCTCCTATATTTTTATCATATTTCAGCTTGCGGAATCCGGATCCGCGAGCCTTAGGAGTGACAAAGCCTTCGCGGCTATAATTTTACGGCCTAGGGCGTTAACTTTAATATAATTATAAAAACAGATATACTTTAAAAGAAACTGTTTTTTTCATTAAATTTAACCGATTAGTGACATCCTGATAATATTAAAAACAGTATACACACGTTGGCACTATAATATGTAAATAGAACAGTCAATAAATAACATTCAAAACGTTCCCATACCAACGTCCTCCGCAGCGGACGTACTCTGTCGTTAGTTCGACCCGCGGCATATAAATAACGAGATTAAAAAAAAACACATCGCGAAGGTTGGAGAGACAATTAAAAATGGCGATACACGTTTAATGTAATAGATGATAGATAAAATAAAACCGGTGAAAGAGAATATGTTTGAAACATCATCATCAGCCGATAGACTTCCACTGCTGGCAATTGGGGCTTGGCATTTGGGTTAGGTCTCTCACAATTGTGGGGGGATTTGAGCCATGTTCAATGCTGGGCTAATATCAAATAATAGGTTGGTAAATCCACCACGAGTAGGTGAGGCTGGCTGGGGTTCTGCAAGGTGTTGTGTGGGACCCAATATGTTTAATTGTTGATATAAAAATGACGTGTGATTTGTGGTGAATGTTGGCAGTAGTTACCCGGATCCTGAGTGAGGGGGGAGGGGTTTTACATGTCCAGGGGAGGGAGAAGAGAGGGAGGGGGGCGGAGCGTCTTGTGTCCGCTAATTGCCGGTTCGTGTCATTAAATCAGTCACGCGTCGCAACAGACCGATGTGCGATCTCCGTACATTTGTTTGATCGATATTTCTTGTTAATTCCACTTGTTTTTTTTCCTATCGCCCTATTGCATCACCCGTCGGGTAAACAAATTGCGGCCATTGTTCATTATCGGCTATATTTTCGCGTTCAGTACGTCCGAGTTTCACCGGCGACGGGCGCGATACGACATCCAATAAAGTGATCAAGACGTTGATTCACGAGTTAGCATTAATCAAACCGGAGCTAAATGTATGGTAATGAACACCTCGACCGGGCCGGCTTTTTGAAAAATTAACTAACGAGTGAAAATTTTGATCCTATCATCCGATGCTGGAGATAAGTGAAAAAGAAGAATTCATCTTAAAATTAACATCTGTTTATAATTTAGTTTGAATAACACATAGTTAACTACAAGTTGTAAACGATTAAGTGATGAAGTCTACAATGCGGCGTCACTTCATCACTTAATCGTTACTGGAGCGACTAGAGACGAATGGGGATGGTATAGATGTAAAAAAACCATTAAGAAAGGAGTTTTTTTTTAATCAAAAGAATAGGTTAAATTGTGACCATATTAATTTCTATGTCGGTACATAACATTGAATATAAGGAAGATGAAGATTTAGTCATATACAATCATGAAATTGATCTTTATATGGATTATAATAAATTTTATTTTATTTTTATAATAAATAAATTTATTCAAATCAAGTATATATACTTGTTTTATAATATTTGTTATAGACAAACTAAGCTACGCTTCTATCTTAAGCTGCGGTGATTCAACTTGTTGCAGTAGATACTTAAAAGTTTAATTTGACTGAGTGAAAATACATAAAAAAAAGTAACTGAAATGATAATAAAATAATATGAAGAATTAGATGGATACTATGATATCATACTCGGAGAATAATCCATCTGTCTCCATATAATCCAGGTCTTATAGAAATGATACTAATAAATAAGCTGATTCAATATTACCTAAAAACATATAGCATAGTAAACAATATGAATAAGGATAAGTTCCTGGTGATAGGTCCTTGTTACCAGAGACTTCCAGGTAATTACCACCACAGCTTCTATTTCTACCATCGAATAGTAATTCAAACATTACTGTGTTCCAGTTTGGAGGACGCGGTAAGCTATACTAGTGAAATTACTGGGGTAACGAGACTTAACCTTATGACTCAAGGCGTTGAGCGCAATATAGTACTGTGTATACCATCTTAAGCAGCGCTACTTTATGTGGTAACTTACCATCAGGTGAACGCCTTACTTTATTCGTTAACTCATAAAGTTAAAAAAGTGCTTATTCTTTATATATATATGTAGACAATAGTATATATTGTATGAAATAGTAATAATAATGTAGCATAAATAAAACCATAGAGTTAAGTTATATCAAATAGAAACAATATAAAAACAATGAAACTATGGTAAGTGAAAGAGACAAAAACGTTTCTTGTATGTATAAATAACTAAGGTACATAATACATCAAAAATATATAACTCCGGTATACCGACTAAAAATACCGAAAGACAACTAAATAGACCCATTAAATACCATATTCTAACGATCAACTTGATAAAAAAGAAACCATAAACTCAATTATTAATATCGTCTCGTGTATATATAGAGACATAATCAATTAAGTTAATCAAACATATATAATATACAACATACAGACAGACAAAGAAGCGCCGACTTTTTTAGTTTCCGTACTGTCTGAATTAGTTGTAACTTGATTTAACTTAACGGCCGCTCAGATCGATAACTTAAATCGCCGCGAGCTTTTAATGTATTTAATAAAAATTTAATTTAAATTAAGCAAACAAACTTAAGTGCGATGTTTACTACAAAAATACTAATTAAAACTTTTAAACCTAACCATTAGGCCTTTTAAAAGATACCCTGTTTTTTCCGGTAATATATATGCCCTTTTAGTATTTTGTGGAATACTTTATATTAGACCTTTGTCCAGCAGTGGACGTCCACCTTTTGAGATGATGATGATGATGATAGATGCCTTCAGTTATAATAGACCGCGAAGGTTTCATCAGTCCCTAGCTCGCAGATCCGAACTACGCAAGATGAATTAGAAGGGAAGTTATGTGGGATTTATATCCATTAAAACCCTTTCGGTGGTCATCCTCAGGGTATTGTGGAATGCCTCGGGATCTACGGAACTCACCGGTGCCTCCTGCTGCTGAACACATCCCAGGAAGAACTGTTACTCTCCCCAGCAGCCAAAATATGCTGCGACAGAATACGAGATTACTTCGTATTTGTCTGCTCCAGGCTCACTTAATACACAGTGAGAGTTTCCCTTTCAGTCTCTTTCTAGAGGCAGGGCTTACTATAGTCCTATTCTTGATAGCCCGAGACAGGACTAGACCACTAGGCGTAGCAATACGAAGGTCTATTATTTAATTCCTGGAGGATAGTTGAGAGACGCTCTACGAACCAATCTATTTACCTACAACTTTACTGCTATATATCTTCTATCGTTTATATTAACATATAACAATATGTGAAAATATAATCTTCATCGTCATCAACATATTTGCAAATATCATGTTAAGTTTTAAGTTACATGTAAATATAACATAACAATATATAAACCTCAATAATGTCGCTCTGTAATCCCACTCTTATAGTTAGATTACAAGAATACTGTAACCCAGTAATACTTACTATATTTACTATATTGTTCCTTGTTTTTGGTTTATTATATGATATATTTATATTAAAATTACTTATATTTTCTTGTTTGTATATTGATTGTATATGTTTGTTTTTGATAAATGATCATTGTTTGTGGTCTTTCACTAATATATACTAATTATTGATCATAACTTATAAATGGCTCTTGACTTCAATGTTATATCTTACAGCCGCATGTTGTCCTTAAAAAGTAAATATATATATGTATATACTATGTACTACCAAAACGGTATCCGTTATATATATATATCAGTATAAAACAATGAATGACGAGAGATCTGATCCGTGTGATGATGGAGATCTTTGTGGGAATCCCCTATCAGCTGATGATATATATATGTTGTAATTTATTTACTTATATTAAAACTTACAGCTTATACTTATACACAGTTAAATCCAGGTTAAATGGGGCGTATAAAAGCCAAAACAAATTTACGAATTTACTTCACATACAAATAAAATAATGTACATATAGTAACAGTTTTTTTTTTTTTATAATATTTAACATATACATACAAAAAGTTTAAAAGTCTATACATTTTGAACTGTTAGTTACTTAAGTACAATCACAACCTATATTAGATATAACAAGATATTATACATTATAATGAATTAAGTAAAATAAACTTAATGCAAATGTTAATAGATACTTGAAATTTAATAACAGTTTAATATTGAATAAAAAAATTGTTTCTAGTACTCAGGAACATCACTAAAAGTACCTAAATTTCTCAAACATTTCTACTGTATTCGAGTAGATCTATAGTAAACTAGTAGTTGTCTGTTCCTTTGGCAACCAAAAAAATATATATATAAATTTAATTAGCTATATATATAAAGCATATTTTAACTATTAAGTTGTTATAGCGACATACCATTCTGCACGGACGCACGCTAATATAACGGAAGATATTAGAAGGATTAGATCTATACATTTCGATTGCATTACACTTAAGTATTTTCAATCTATTTTTAAACATATAAAACATATTTATTACATTTTAATATATATATATGTAGAATATATATTAAAGATGCATTAAAAATTGTTATGGGTCAAACAATATGAATAATATACTGCGAGTAAACTATACTGTCTTATACATTCAATATTACTTTACCTAGTAAAGTTATTAAAGAGAACTGTCATCACACGAGTTAAGGTGATGAGAAGCTACTGAGGTATTGATCAATACCTGGTAAATTTATTTCTGTTATAGATATAGATATATGATAAAAGATACAGCAATGTTAAGGCATAGGCTTCTTTCTTTTTATATCACAAGCTGGCAAACGAACTTAAATCCTGCCTGATGGTAAAACCCCAAAAACTTTATCACACCTTTTTCAAAGGATTCTATAGCTTCTTGAGAAAACCTCGTCATGGAGTTTTAGAATCCAGTTTCCAGTTCAGGAGTTGTTCACAAGGATCACCGTGAATCAGTAGTTAATAGACTGTCACAAGCTATTGAGCTCATTTAAATGCTGTCGTGATTCACTCCTCTTACTTACTAGTTAGTTACTACAGTCAACATTGTAGCAAAGATTTGATTATTTAATTTTCACTTTCCTTAGATATTTAGTTCAAAGACCTTCAGGTCTCATCTGTCTTTTAATAACGCTGAAAAAGTCTGAAAGTTGCAATAGAAGCGAATAGATTTAATAAATATCTCATTTTATATATATTTATCAAAAATTTTCATTGTTCTTCTATTTGTTTATAAGTAAATATTCTTAATATATTATGTAGTAATATGTCTGTAGTCTTTATTTCTATTCATGTTTCCTTTTCATTGTATTGTATACTTTAGATTAATTTACTTTCTTCACAGATCTGCTGGAAGTAAAGTCTTTTATGATTAAACACACCTTGTACTTTCTCTCACCAATGTATTTATATGTATTTCTTTTATAAATACCGATCACCAATTTGAGAGGTTCACATTCAACGGTTGTTAACAATAGGCTGAAATGATGATGATTTTAATACATATCACATTTAATTAAATAATTCATTATTTCAGTTTGGGTCATTGTTATCATCTGTCAATGTCAAATAAATACTTTTCAGTGTCGCTTTCAACATAAAATTATTTCACTTAATTTATTAGTACTAGCTCGTTGTATTAACTAAGCAAATAATATAAAATTAATAAATACAAAACGTTTTTACTATATCTACATATATATCATACGACAGTTATTAAGTTAGCATAGCGACATTCCATTCTACACGGACGCACGCGAAAAACAGAAGATATGAGTAGAATTTGTAAAGTAACAATTTTGATATACTTACAAAAAAATATCATTCTAATGAAATAATGATTACGAGAACTTAATGATAATAAAGAGAGAAGATCATAGATTCCTGAAGTACTTTACTAAGGTTAAGTCTCTTTTGCTACAGACTGTAAAGTTACAGCTCGTATTTCTACCGCCAAGTAGTAATGTGCGAATATTACTGTGTGTTTTAAAGGGTTGTTTGAATTGTATGATAGTGAAATTACTGCGGTAACGAGACTTGAAATAAGTCTCAAAATTATGAGTATAATATGGTGCTACGTACCATTTCAACTAGGGCATGTTATATACAAGCATATCCGTAATATAAAATTATATCTCTAACATAAAAATGTATATATTTCTAAGCAGTTAAATGTATGAGTAGAACAATAAAGGCTATATATGTAAATGTTACCGGACCAATGAATGAAACTGGATGTGGTAAAATTTCAATTAATTACTTCAATTCTTCTTAAATATACAACCATTACATTTAATATGGGAATAAATCTACATCTTAATATTAGAATATTATACTACATGAAATAAATATATAGAAGTACTAATTTATATATATAAATACTTTAATTCTCTTAATAATACACAGTTTTGTACATTTTATTTGGTCCGTGGTTCTCGAAGATTAATACCTATATTTCGGGAACCAATATATATATATATAATATCCCCTTTATCCAAGATTTGTATTGAATATAACCTAATATGTGTATTAATTGACGGCATCGACATTTTATATGACATGTGTCCTGTTCTCAAAAATTAGTATCCAAATTTCTTTCTCTATAGTTGATAAGAGAATATTAAATTGATAACTTTTGTTATAATGTAATTTTAAATTTTTATCTCATATGTATCTTTGTCATTTTGTTAACATATAAATTTAACAAATTTTTATAGGCCTGCTTCAACATATAGTGTTTTGTATGTATTGTTGTTGGTGTGTCTAAATAAATAAATAAATAACAGTTAACAGGTTACTTATTTTATTGAAGTATAGACATATTAATAAAAATTTTGTATTTATAACTTTGTGATGCATGCTAGTGAAATTACTGGGGTAACGATAATTAACACTTGTTTTATCTTAACTTATACCATGTTATGGGGAAGGGTATCACTAATCATCTAATAATAATATATAATTTTTTTATTTTACTTTCAATTGTTTAAAGATTTTGATTACATGTAAGGATTTAAAGAAGAAAATTTGTTAAATTTTATATGTATCTATTGTATCATATCCCCCTTTCTCTTCCCACCTCTTCCTCCTTCCCCAAATCCTCTTCCCTCGTCTCCCTTATACTATATAATTTATATATATATATCTCTTCAAGAAAAGAATGAATAGGCATTTGCTAGGTTAATGCGCTTTAACATCGTCGACCATATCTTCTCTTAACACCAGGTTGGATCGCGGTCTTCTCTCCCTTATATTATAATTTATATATATGTACACATTTCAGCTCGCGGAGTCCGGATCCGAGAGCCCAGGGTCCGAATAAAAAAATAAAAAAAAAAACCCTTTACTAATAATTCACAGGATTTAAGAAAAACGATAGGAAATTTTCGGCACGAGGCTGGGTTCTGGACGAAGTTACGCGCCGAAAATTTCTAAGTTGTTATTGTCTAAGTGGAGATAAAAGATTAAGCAAATAATAACAGAAAAGTCTAAATGTCTGGATTGTACTCCCCGGATTGACTGATTGGATCGAACGGACATAATTTTGATTTTACCTTAACATAGGATTTGAAACGGACATCTGGAAATATAAGTGGTTTTTATTTGGATTTTACTATTATTGCTTATGGATGTGACTCCGACCAATTAAAACTTAAAACCATCTTTTCCCAATTCGATACTAACATTATTGTCATCTTAAGTTATGCATAAAACAAATCATTAAACTGTCGCTTTGTTCATTTCATTTCATTATGTCACTTAGACCTACTAACTGATGTCCCATTTTATTTATTTATTAATTCATCCCTTCCGACACTGCAAAGGCTTCACATAATATCAGCGCTGCAACATTAAGTTTGCTGCAGCAGATGCTGAGTGGAATCCTGTTCAACATCATGTCGCAATATTCTGTATTATAATTTTTTTTCTAATATAGCGTGTGTGTGTGTTGAATAAAGTTTCTTTTTTTCTTTCAATTCAAAACATCAAAGAAGTGGCTTTATGACCGAGAATAATAAGATATGACAACAATAAGACAAGACATGGCGTCGGCATTACAATCAAGAACAATGAAGACGTGACTTCGGCATTTAAAACTAACAAAATTTTCAGATAATTACTAAAAATAAGACCTGGCTGTATGGACTTAAGTTCTTTGCCTTTCGATAAATTAATAACATCGTCATCATCATATGATTTATTGTAATACTGGCCGAAAGCATCAACTTCATTAAAAAAAAAAAAAAAAAAAATTTGTTACGAAACGTGGGCGCAGTGTTGTCGCTGCGTCCCGCTCTAGCGGACCGCCCCGCCCCCCGGGCCCCCCGCGCGCGCCCCTCTCTCCTTCACTAACCCGCCCCCCTCTCCGCGCCCGCGTTGCACACTCACGGCGCTAGCCCCCCCCCGCCCCTCCCCCGTGCGTGTGCACAACACAACACAACTAAAGATGGCGGACGGGGGTGAGAACATGTGTTATGTACGTAAAGCAAACAATACATACAAAAATTATAGATTAAAATCACACAATTATTTATAAACACAAACAGAGTCTTCCAAAAAAATAGTGAATAGGCATTTGTTAGGTTAATGCGCTTTACCACCACAGACCACATCATCATTTAACACCAGGCGGGATCGTAGTTATGCATTAACCTGGACCTATGTAAAAAAAAAAAACATTGCGAATTAACAATTCACTAAGCTTAGTTAAGTAAATTATTTTTTTAATAATTAAAGTATTAACATTGTATAGTTTTGTATCTTTCGCATATTTGTGGGATATGTATGTAAAAATATTAAAAAGGAGTTTATATATGATTATGTTTTTAATTTAATATATAATTAAAGATTTGTAGTGTAAATATTATATTAGTCGTATTAGTTAGTATTTGTATGATTTTTTTTATAGTTTAAATAAAACGTAAACAAGTAAACAGAAGTTCCGAAGGTTTTATGTCAAAAAGTAAGATTTATAGCGCGGTGCATGAACAGAACTGACGCCGGCGGCCGCCGCGCTTCCACTGAATTGTGCCCGAGTTTCAGGTTTCAAAGTCGGACAAAAACAAACTTTTATTACTCAATAATTACTAATAAACTAATAACTTTTACTGAACGATGACACAGTTTGAAATAAAAATTATAAAGTAACACTATAAGAAAGTTTCGACAAGTTGTTAATATTCGCGGACGTATTAGTCTTACCTCAATATTTGCGCGGCTTTCGATGTGTGGTGACGGCGGTGGACGGCACCGGCCCACCTGTCACTTGCAGCTAAGCAAGCGGCGCCGGCCTCGGCACCACTGACCTCTTCCTACTTTTATTTATTAACAGCAGTTTCCAACGAACTAACAAACTGTGCACAAACAATTGGTCACTTCACTGTATACGCGGACCGGGGTACTAAGTTTGGCGGGAGAGTTGCGCGGAATTGGCGCGCGCGGGCGACGGCGGGCACGGCCGATGCGGAGTGGGCGCGCGCCG
>DWLS01001385.1:0-22136 GCA_018246255.1 Pachliopta kotzebuea | reverse complement strand
AGAAATAAAGATAAGAGATTCGGAAATATTATTACATAATATATTAACAAAGAATATTTATTTATAAATAAATAGAATGAAAATGAAAACCTTTGATAAATTACTAAAAACGAGAAATATAGAAAAAGATAGTAATAAGTAGAGTTAATAAGTATAACATATTCTATGCAGATAGCGAAAGCAAACACTTTTTCACTTTCGTCCGAAAAATATTGAGAGATGGACTAGCGCGTATGTCGTGAGGAAGCGAGTTCCAAAGTTTGACAGCTCTCACAGTAAAAGATTCGTTAATGAAGTTCTTATTGGTAATTACCGTTATATTGATTACAAGGTAATCGAGGCCGATACTGCATTGCCTACATTACTAGGGAGGCCTATGTTACTGGACAACGGGAGGCCTAAATGATGATCATGATTGTTATAGATGTCAAAACCATTTAGTAATTGTAACATATTTGAATTGATTCGGATTTTTGTAAAATATCTCCCCATTTCGAATCCTGCTAAAATCAGTCCAGCCGTTACGGAGACTGTAACATAGTCTGATGCTATTCAATAGTGCGGTTTATTCGTCGTTTATTATTTACCGATTTGTATGGGAACAAAGGAATTAAATCGCGATAAATATTAAAAAGGTGATCCTTACCATAAATGAAATATTGATGGAGGTTATTGTGTATTCACGAATTGATTTATCCCGCAAAGGTCCATTTACAATGTTAAGAGCCTTCACGCGATAGGCGTGTGATTTGCGAATACCTATTTTTAAGGAATCGATCCAGGGCATTCTGGGCAAACGATCACCTTTCTATGGTCTCATCTCATCGTCACTCGACATTATGTGAAACTTAAGTTAAATGTAGCTAAATAGCTGCAAGGAAACTGGGGTCCTTGCTAAAGTGCGCCATATCACTCCAGAACAGCTTTTGATCCTATATAAAGCACAGGTCCGGTCGAGTGTGGAGTATTGCTGGCATATCTGGGCAGGTGCTGCGGAAACTCATCTTGCAGCACTAGACTCGGTGGAGAGGTGGGCCAAGAGGCTGATTGGTGATTAAGAACTTAAGTAGATTGGACAGTCTTGATCACATGCGCCGAGTGGCTAGTCTCGTGGTATTTTATATGATAGTGTGCGCAAGAATTGCATGACGCAATACACCTATCCCCTTTCCACTACCGAACGATGAGGCGCACGGGGAGACTCCATCCTTATGTTGTGGACATCCCCAGCATACGCACAAAGAGTTTTGGCACCACGTTTCTAATAGGAAGAGTAAAGGACTGGAATAACTTGTCGGCGTCAGTGTTCCCGTCCAAATACGATGTGGGCGTCTTCAAGAAAAGAGTGAATAGCACTTATTAGGTTAATGCGCTTTACCACCTTAGACCACATCATCATTTAACACCAGGTGCGATCGTGCTCAAGCATTGACCAGTTACAAGTAAAAAATAAAATCTAAAAAATACATCATAGATGGTGACCCCTAATATGGTGAAGATGAGCAAGCAGCGAAGGTTCGAGTGGGTGCGGAATGTTGTTAGTATAATATAATATGCACGTAGGGAAAATCAATATTCTTGTGTATGCGTAACTTAATCAATTAATACTAAACAATATTAACCGACAAGAATAATAAATAGCATCAAGTGGGGAGTAATACTTTTATACAGAACGTGAATAGTAAATACATAAAAAAAAAATTACACAGAAATCACAAACACGCATAAGCAAAGGATATTGATGGAAGGTCTCTGTTGCTGGAGACCGTCTAAGCTGATACCACAGCAGCTGCTATGGCAGCCAACAAACAGTTCTGTGGAAATATTGCTGTGTTCCGGTTTGAAGGGTGCTATAAGCTAATGAAATTACTGTAATGTGACTTAACATCTTATGTCTCAAGACGATGAGTGCAATATCACTACTTTTCTAATACATTTGATGGTATACACAGCACTTGGTGCATACCATCTTAACCACCGCTAAATTACTTCCAATTAAATTACGCACCAAAATAAATTACTTTTTAGCGCTAGAAATGAAGAAGAATAGAGATAAGCATATTCTTTTTCATATTCCCGATCTATGCATATACAATGGAGTGGTCAGTATATTCTAGCCTTGCTGCAATGTGTCATACTTGTTTGGGTTCCGGTATATTGTAATGAACGACATACAGCAGCTGCTACCAGATACATTGGAGAGGAAGACTAAATGACCAGTTTATAGATCACCTGTTTTTTTTTATACAACACTAATGACCTTATGGGTACAAAGAAATTTAATAGAGATATTTCATCGTGATATTAAGGTGGTAACATTATCTATAAATTATTTTGTTTTAATTAACGAGGCGTGCAAAGCGTTTACCTGATAATAAGTTAAAAGCTTGCCTACAACAATTTAGTGGTTAAGATGGTATATACTGCACCACATAGCGCTTAAGAGTTAAGACTCGTTACCGCAGTATTTTTATTAGCTACATTGCTCCTCAAATTAGAAATATGTTAGCACTGTAGTGTTTGTCGGTTGCAATAGGACTTACCTAGACGTTCTCTGGCATAGGTATCTACCACCAGTGCCATATTATACAAAATTGGTATGTGATGAAAAGACATTATCACCAACTCCTCATGTGCCTTCGGAATTGATCTAGAGATCTCTGTATTTTAAATTGGATAGTTGCTGCGATATAGGGGTATTTTTTTCGCTTCGATGCGGGCATGTGTTGCCCGATATTTATAAAAATGCAGCGGAACCGTTTGTTCGTTTTAAACTAAAATTTAAATTTTGCTTTGCAACAGTCACTTTTTTTTTCTGTTTTTATTGTTCTTTAGTATTCTTTGAAAAGATTAAAATAACATTTCTCTTACATTTCGCCTCAAAACTCTGCCTTACAAACAACGTTATTTTCTTTATTTATTCCTTTAATTAAATTACTTGAAATAATAGTTTGTTCTAATAAACCACAATCTATTTAATTCGAAATCTATACAATTACTTACTTAAGTAAATTTTGTTATCACGCTGCAAATTATTAACAAACAAAACCATTGATGTTAACCCAAGTTTTTATAATTAAAAGATATTTATTTATATATAAATATTATTTATATATATAATGAAACAATAAGAGCGATTCATATTATATTATTCATAGAAATTTACCTACCCGTTTCAGTTTCGTAAAATGTACTTATAATAAATAAAATTTTAGTACACGTTTTTGGTTAAAGTTAGAAATTCTATACACAAGAAAGAGAAGTATATGTTTTTTTTTTATAATTTCTGCTTTTCCCTGATATTATTATTCAGGGCTATTTTAACTTATATTTACATCTTTTAGTACTTATGCTAATTTATTATCTACCATTACAAAACCTGTACATACACATATTTGTATATAGTCATAATTAAATATTCTTATTTCTATTATTTACTATAGTACATATTCTTTGACAATACAAAAAGAAACTTATTTCTAATTTACATTTTAATAACTCGTTTGAACTATCAGTATGAATTCTTAGGCCTGTTTCCTGTTCAAATTCATAGTATATGCATATATAGTATATATTATGGACCAAGCTCGAGAAAGCTCTGCGTTGGCCGACCCCCCACAAGGTGGAGACAATATCATAAGAATTGACGGAACCCACTTGAATTAGCTCAAGATCGCAATTTATGAGAATTATTAAAAAAAATTGCCCAGCAGTGGACGACCATTGACTAAGATGATGATGTTCAAGAAAACTATAGTATCACAGCACACTAGACGTGTTGCTAACAGCAATAGTTACTTTCAAACTCATACGTATATATTTTTATATATATATAAATAAGAGTTTGTATGTATTATGCATTTAGCCAATTTTCGTACAAAAATTAAATAATCTTGTGTACAAATTAACTCAGTAGCAACTTATGTAATAAACTTTGACAATTTCCTCAAAAGGTAATACTTTCCATTCACTATTGACAAATATTAGACAGTCGGCGTGGCTGACGGTGACATCATTACTGCTAAGTGATGTCATTTTTTTTTCTGTTTGGTTTGACAACTTAACGATGTAATAGGTACAAGTGGCCCATACAAAATTCTAAAACTTTGTGCACCCACAACTCTGGAACCCGACCACATACCAACAAAATTCTAACGGCTCTGGTCTTATCTAAGCGAGATCTATCTGTATGCCAAATTTCAGTCGCATACCTCTTGCATTTCTCAAAATTGAAAATTGTTGACGGACAGACGGACATTGTCGTTTAAATAAGGATTTTTAAGCAAGCCGTTTTTTGATTAGTAAATTCATTTACTCAAAAATGTTGCTCAATTTCTTTAACTATTTTCAGACATTTTCTCCTCCGTTACCTTTAAATATTTAGTATAAAAATTTGCGTACTTTTTACTTTAACAAAAATTATTATATGACGTATAAGACAACAAGCTCAACAAACAAATACCTCTTTACAGGAATATTGAGAAGATTTTATCTGGATACAGGAGTAGTACCATATAAGTTTTATGTATGAGTCTATATATATCTTTTTCTTAAATTTTTGTCTTTTTTTTAATTACTTGTTATGTATATATTGTCTATTTATAAATAGGTACATGGAAATATTTTTTTTCCTTAAATTTTCTTACTCACCTTCCACTGCATCTCCTCATGCTCTAGGTTAACTGGTAAAGAATCTTTATAGATGTTAAGGAGTTTAAATAAAAAAATATTCATAAAGTCCCATACATACATTAATCTATGGGACCATATACAAATTTACTGTCAGCAGATACCGTTTAAGTGAACAATAATCCAGCTCGTATTTGTGCTATTAAATATTACTGTCCGAAAATTACTGTTTCAGTTTGAGTGACGTTGCTAGTAAAATTTCTAAAGTAATGATCATAAAAAAACATTGCAGTTTTAGTCGGTAGTATACCATGAAGTTGGTCTAATGAAATTTGTTTTCAATTATAATAATAATAGTAGTTAATATTTTGTTAATGACTGATTCATTTTTCTTCTAACCAAGCCGGAAAGTCGTCGCATGTGGACGTCTTATTATACGGGTCTCTAATACTTTACAAGATTAGACCTACTTAAATGGCCAAGAGGCTAATTTTCATGGATACAAAGATCATGAGTGCGATTCTCAAATTTTTCAATTTTTTTTCCCTTTTCTCCTCTTTCTACAGTATTAACATTGACCTTTCGTATCTCTTTAACCGGAAGAGATATGGACTTTATTCCGGATTTCTTTTATTTATTTATTTCTACTTAATGCACACTTACACGTATATATATAAAACAAAACGGTTTAATAAAAGTAACATTCATAGTGCTACAAAGGCGAGGTTAACCCTAAAAAGAGTTCTCTTCCAGCGTACACAAATAGGAAGGATAAACTATTTTAATTATTTGTTTAACAGTAACATATAAGAATATATATAGCAAGTAAACAAAGTAGTAATATAAAATATGCAATTTTTTTTCTCCTTATTCTGTACTTCATTTTATCCTTAAGGAGTATCCATTTATCTCCTCCGGTTTAAAAGTTACAGCGCGTTACCGGAGTATTAAAGTAAGCGCCTCAGTCTCTTTACGCTGGTGCAATCAGGTAATAGAGATTAAAATTTGTTTTGAAATATAGTCAATATGCTCCTAGGAAAATTCGCCAAAAAATGATTCTCAAATGATATTGTACTTCAAATTTTATTTACAAATAATAACGTAGTGTCGAATTACATCAGACCATTTGCAGCGCATATGCGTGCGCATATTTCGTTTGTTCAAATGTAAAGTCAAAGACGTAAATAAGTCGCGTACAAATCCACAGAGTATTTCAAAGCAAACAATCAATTCAAAATATTATTCACAACTTAACAACGGCGTATTTGTGAATAGTGGTTATTTATTAATGAAAAGATTTGTGTACAAAGTACGAAAGGGGACGTTAGTTGAATTACTTTTATATTTTTCCGCTCAGCGCTTGATTTTATAATTCTTAGTGTTTTTACGTTTCTTTGCCTACTTTATTCAGTCTGCATTAATTATTTTTTTTAAGTCGCTTATGCACCAGCTTTCCTTAGCACCATTGCCAGCTTACTTTGCTCGTCAACGAGCTATTGAAGAAAGCTTATATTTCCGGACATTAGAAGCCTGTAATGATGATGATGAATATTATAATTTGATAAACTACTATATTATTTTTTATATTTAACTAACTGGTGGTAAGTTTCTGTTAACGGAGAATGTATGTACCATCACAGCTCTTTTTCTCACAGCTGAATAGTACTGTGCAAACATTACTGTGTTCCGGTTTGAAAGTAGGTATGATAGTAAAATTACTAGGGTAACGCGACTTAACAATTTATGTGTCGACGACGAGGGTAATATGGTACAGTGTGTACCATCTTCACTAGTTCCATATTACATGCAATCGTATCATTTACCATCAGGTGAAGGTATTACTCGTCTCGTTGCCTCATTAAATATAAAATTAATATAACACATTAAAAACTTACTTATGTATATAACAAAATAAAAAATCTTAAAAACAGTACATTCATCTAATGGTTTAGGTTAGAGGTCATTGATCTCGCTGGATATCTATTGTTATAAACCCATACGATTTAGATACGTATCTTGTCCTACGTGTACATACGACGACACTATTCTGCACTGCACTATAGTATATATACAATGACGACCATTTTAGCTATAAATATTTTACGATCGCTCTGTAACGATTTCTGTGTTGGATTTAATACGTAAGGTACTATAGCGCACAGTGATATTACACAGTTTAATATTGTCCCTATATAAAATAATATATTTCTTAGTATTAATTGTTTTCTATCATAATATATTTGTGTTCAATAAACGGGCAGTATATTAGATTTATACTGACATGACCGATAGTAAAAACTGTTTTCAAAATATTTATTTTCCTTGAAGATTAAGTGTAGTGGCTATTATATTGGAAAAGAGATCTTTACATAATAATATTCAATCTTTTTCTCTTATATATATATATTATCTTATATATATAGTATTCAATTGTCTTTATATAATAATCCAAAGTAAACTTTCGCGATTTTAGAGCAAGATTTTTTAAAAAAGACTGGAATTCGCTGTCTTTTCATTTCCTTCCTCTTTTCTTTCATTCAGGATTATTGGAACTATAAACTTAAAATCTTTGTCTATGGTATCACAAAACTGAACAAAAATTGCTTTTAGATTTGTCGGTTAAAATATCTTTAATAACGTATATATTTGTGCGACTTAATTTTTCTAAAAGGATGCTAAATATTGAAGAGTTTCAGTTAACTATTCCAAAGCTTTTAATGAAATGAAGTAGGTACGCTTTGTTAGTCTTTTCTGCGAACTATCCTCAAAACCATTAGACAATTGGTATCTTTTATTGTCTTAGTACGTTTCATCTCGTACCTCAGAATCCTTTTATTGGTGTACTTCATAGTGGCTACATCAACAAAATGGGGGTCATAAATATATTTTCTCCTAAATAGCCTACTGTATATAGTTTTTTTATTTATTTATTCGACGATGCTACGAGTTTAGCAAGGGCTTCACCTGATGGTAAGTGATACGTTTAAACAATATGTTGTTAAGATGGTACACAGCACCACATTACGCTTATCGCCTTGAGAGATAAAGTGTTAAGTCTCGTTACCCCAGTAATTTCACTAGCTAATAGCACCTTTTAGTCCGGAACACAGTAATGTTTGAACACGGTACTTTTTAAATTGTACGAGTTTTCTTAACCTTTTATATAGATCTTTGCTGTATTTTAAAGTGTTTTTCTTCAGACTCTCAGTCATTAATATCTTTTAAAATTTCTATTGAAGTAAAAGCGTATAATATAAAGGCATTATGTTAGCATCCCTTTGCCGTGTCTGAAACAATGACATATTTGAGTTCAAAACTGCACTAACAGCGGAGTACTTCGCCTAACAAGAATGCTTTGTGATTCTTCATGTCACTGCGTCGCTGTTTAGGTTACAGGGTTACGAGGTGACCGATGTTTTGGAAACTTATATTCACATTAAAATGAAAATATCATCGAGGAATGTTGAATCGCGTCTATAGTATACTGTTCAATTATCTACGATTGACGTACAGGCTTAATGGATATAGAACCAGACTTCCGGCGCTCAACGAACAGCTCCATCAATTTAGAGAGGCGGTGAACGTGTAACGAGTATGGTTAATTCATGAGGCATACTGTCTCCGAATTGTCGATGTTATCTTCTTCAATATCCACAGTACTATTACTGAAGTAAGTGAAAACCTCTCGAAATGGCCAATATAATTACAGGCAGATAATAATCATGAGTAATGGCTACCCTAGTCGACTTTATGCCCTTTATCACAATTTATTAAGGCAAGTTGGGTACCAAGTTACCTGATTCGTTTGTTGTGGGAAAGTTTATTGAGGTATTGATTCGGTGGAAGGTGGAACCTTTGAAACTTATAGAATAAGTTTTTAAATTTATCGCATATGTCCTTTGTATACGACAACTCTATCTAGTATTATAAATATTCTTTGTTTAACATTTACTTGCATTTAAATTATGTTTTGTTGATAAAATTATACTGCAATATGTTATGTTACCAATTTTAAGAATATATTTAATTATTTTGATATGAAAAACGTTACCTAGCAAGTATTATTGAGCAACACATACGAAAATAGTATATTACACACTTAGTTCAGTAACAACTATAAAATTGTTTTGTTGTTAAGCTAGTCTTTAAATTAAAATAGATTATACAAACTTTGATTACTAGTATTTATGTAATCATAGTACAAACATACAAAATATTTAAACCTTTGTTTATTATATCGTCGCATTGTGACAAAGTTCTTCCTACTGCATAGACTACCCAATAAGTAAACGTGTACTCTGAACATTGTTGACCTTAAGGTACCGTTAGACCCAAATTAAGTCAAGCTTTACACGGAAGTTGTAGGCGATTAGTTTTTTTTATCTTTTGTTGTTGAAAATAAGATTTAAACGAGTTCCCATTCATAAATCCATACTGTCCAAATATTAGATACAATTATTTAAAATGACTAATTTTGTTTCGTAGATACTACAATTTGAAACTGAGATTACGGTACAGAACTGTAATAAATCAAAAATATGCGTGAAAGATTTATATTAAACAGGTCTCTATTATCACATAATTTTAAAATATGCTGGAATGGCCAATTTTTATGTTTTATGCATAGAGGTCTTGAGTTTGATTCTCAGTTCAAAATTTCTTTTTTGTTTTTCTCTCCTCACCACAGTACTTCCTTTAACCTTTCATTTCTCCTTAACCGGAAGAGCTAGAGACTTTTTATTTCGGATTTTTGGTCTCCTTATCCTGTACTTCATTTTATCGTAAAAGAGTTTCCATGCAGCTCTTGCGGTTTTAAAGTTACAGCGCGTTACGGAGTATTCAAGTCAACGCATCAGTCTCTTTTATGCTGATGCAATCAGATAATAGAGACTAAAAATACGACTTCCTTATCTGAGCGCTGTGTATGCCAAGAATCGAAATGAAATAGGTGTGATTGTGGAATGACGGATGAAAGGGAGAAATGAAATGAATGGGATGAAATAAATTCTTATGATAGACCCTGACGCACACCAATCATACTGAAGGTATTTATAAAAGAAATGAAAATGGAAAAGATAGTCTTTTCTCCGTGATCTCAGGTTGTGATAAATTCTGACAACTTTTTCTTATAATACGGATTAATTAAAGAAAATTATATTGTTTTTAATTTATTAATAATATGATTATTTTTATAAAAACTATATTAATAACAAATTGATCTTCTCAGGTGTGAATTCGATGTTTTAACACAACACCTTATGTAAGTTCCAAGTGTTTGTTATTGGTAACATGAGACAGTATCGCATCATGTTTACATTAGACAGATATGTAAGCGTATTATTAACATCACTGCAGTTCTAGTGAACGATTTAACCTTACTGGTGGTAGGTCTCCGTTGCTAAGGTCTATGTAGGTACCACCTCAGCTCCTATTACAGCCGACAACAAGTAGTGTGTGAACATTACTGTGTTCCGATTTAAAGAGGGATGTAAGCTAGTTAAATTAGATAAATGGTGATGAGACTAACATCTTACCTTTCAAGGCGAAAAGGACATTATGGTGCTGTTTATACCATCTTAATCCGTATCACGTTGTTATGCGCAAAAGTAGTAGTTACTGCGTCCCGGTTTGAAAGACGTTGTAAGCTAGTGAAATTACTGGGCTAACAAGACTTAACACATTATGCCTCAAGGCGATGAAGACAAAGGTGCAATGTGTATCATCCTAACTAGAATCAGATTAATGAGGTCGTATTACAAGCGGAATGTTCAAATTATTGCAAGTGATATCTATATCAATGTTGCTTAGGATGTTTACACTGTAAATGGTTGTCGACGCTTAGGATATGATAGGCCTCGTTACTCCAGTTATTTGAAAGACGTCCAAACCGGATAGTAATGTTTGTACTGTTGTGTAGCGTCAGGAATGAGCGCTGCGACCATGACCTTTTATAATCCTGTTTTATTTCTAACTATATTCTAAATTCTTAGCCAACGTATTATGTAAAACAGTGAAGAATTATTATATCATATAACATATATAATGTTGTTTTCTATATACAAAGAATGAAAACTGATAACATAATGAATGTAGAGACTATATAAGAGTATAATCTAAGAAAAAAATTGTTCTGTAGAGTGTATGTATGTGTTGTATGTGATATATATACATGATATTAGATAATACACAAAAATTTGTTCAGTAAAATACAACAGCATGTATTTTTATAATTCTAAACATCTTAGTCTCTGTAAAAAATCTTTTTCATAACGATGTAGTGTTTTCTTTAGCAATAATTAATCTAGACATTTCCTTAAAAAATTCAGGATTTCTAATGTTTTCAAATTAATGATTTAGAAAAGAATACTAAAGAGTTATATATGTATGTAATTGTTTAACCTTATTTATGCTGACACTAACAAACTGTGTGTTTGCAATTGATTTCGTTATCATTGTTGTTTAATGTTAGGACAAAGTCAAGTTAACCTACTTGTCCAAGTTTAATTTGTTAGGTATGCTTGCTATGTACTATATACCTATTGTAGCAATGCCTGTGCTATGTAATTCCTGGTGAATGTCTCAAAGCAGGAATGTTGAACACAAAAGCACTTTACTACCACGTATACTTCGATGAGGAAGCAATGAATTTTGTGGTTAAATCGGCGAATCTTACCGCTTTTGGTTCCGGCGGAAATGCTTAGAGCATGTTACTGGTAACAATTCTTGTAACAACTACCAAATAGTAATGTGCAAACATTACTGTGTGCGGGGTGCTGTGTAGTAGTCAAATTACTGGGGTCGTTCCCTTTGTTCGTTCTTGCTTAACACCTTACGTCTCAAGGCGAGCGTAATGTGGTGCTGTGTATACCATCTTAACTAAAACCATGTTATGTAAGCGTATCACTTACCATCAGATGTACACCTTGCTTGTCTCGTCGAATAAAAAATAAACATTGATTGAACAACTGATAGGTCAGTAAGGTCCTGGAGTGACGATACCAGTAGAGCAGAGCTGGAAGATCATTCCATGTGGAAATCGTTGGGTTATAGACATATTCAGTAGTAGACGTCCGTCCGGTGATAGATTTTCTCAATTAATTATCATTGTAATTCTATGTTTCTTTAATCATTATAAGCGACCCTTGTAATATGACTTTTTTCAATCTGTCTCCGAGTAATTTGTTAGATCTATTACTTCTTCGACCGTATGAAAAGTAGCAAATATAATTAAAATGATCTTTTATACTTTAATTTTCTGTTTATATCCAACATGTCTGTCCATCGGTTGAGATAATGATAATAACTAACTTACTTTTTTAATTTAATAATGCTTCTAATAAATCTGACGCAATCTTGTCATTACCAGTATGCCTCTGTCATGTAAATACTAAGTGATATTTAGTAACCTAAATATAGTAGAAAATCCATATGGAAAATTGGTTAATTTATATTTTTTTATAAATATACAAATCACAATGTACAAAGAAAATCTCTTTGACTGTACCGTTTGAATTTGAAATATTAACTAAGTGTATATTAAGGCCTACATGATCGATAAGGTATAGATCGTTTCTTAGTACATTGTAAGGTTTACACGAAAGCGGTTCTGGTTATAGAAAGTAAAAAAAATACTTATTTAAGTATAATATTAACATCTATATAGAAACTGTATAATCTGGTTCCTACTTTGACATATTATGTAAATAATGACAGTAAGTATGTCATACTGATTGAAGACGATAGAAGCCGTTTCTCCTAAAAAGTGAAGTGGAGTGAAGACTAATAGTTATTAAAAAAATTAATGAAGTGGTCTCATTATTGTTATTGTTACTTATGTAAACAAAGTGGTCATAAAGACCTCGCATGACCTATTGGCCATATTTTTTATCGTGTTTACATATAATTTTAGGGCAAGGATGAATTTTTATCTATAATTTTTTATTCATATTGCTTTGTTTTATAACACTATTAACTGGTATTGCTGATAAAGAAGATTTTGTCACTGATTTCTTCTGAACAACGAAATAATTGTTTAAATCATTGATCACAGAACATGATCCAGAATATGCACTTATATGCGATATTAAACTGATTTGAAAATAATGAAAAGGAGTCGCCATCGAGAATCACTACCAAGTTCTGGATATGGATATTTTGTTATTTATTTTATTATTATAAAACATACATGTATCAATTTGGTTTACCGATGAATTGGTATAACTAAGTTTATTTATGTTTTCCAGGGTGGGAAGCGGCGGAGAGCGAGAAGCTACCCTTCCTGCGCAACGAGCCGGTAAGGTTAACGCCGGCATGGGAAGGCTCCAATCTGCCCAATGATACCCTCAACTTAAAAGGTAACATATATAACATATTTTTAATTCATCCTCATCATCTCAACTGGTGGATATCCACTGTTCAACAGGTCTCTTCTAAGATATTCCACAATATACGCCCTTGCACTTTGAGTCTAATGGCTCTCTGCGATCCTTGTGATATCATCTATCCAACTAGCTAGTAATTTATCCTTTTATAAGGAACGGGAAATCTTCTGAAAATACCATGCTTCTGGACGGAGGTTAGGGTTATTTGTAGCTACTATAAGGTGGTGGTGCATTAAGAGGGATTTCGAAGTCTCCTTCGAAACGCTCCGGTGCCCTCTGCATTCTCTAATTAAGACTGTCTCAAGAAACGGTAAACCCTTCCTTGATATCCTCACTGTACTACAGTAAATGCAAGACCACCGTGCATATGCCGAGGTTTTTGAGCTCGCTTATCGAGTTTTCAGGTACCCACGCTCAAAGCTCGCGAACCCAATGATTCTTTTAGTCGCTTTCTACAGGCAAGGCTTACCTTAGTCTCATCCTAACTAGCACGATACTACAGGACCTGAGTAGTTTAACCCATTATCATCATTTCAGGCCATCGCTGAACACATTCCATTTCAATAGATTTTTAGCGCGGTTAGTACAATGCCACCTCCATCCAATTATTTCCTATGATCTGTGAAGGTCCAATTTTTACCGCATTATATAATTAATTAAGATTAACGTTAGGTACTCTTGATGGATACCGTTTACTTTAATGCCATTGCAACACCTAATTCTACCAATAAAAAGTAATGAGGAAATCTTACTGTGATAGTAGTTTTAAAGGGAATTAGTAAAATTACTAGAGTAATAAGCGCTCCTTGATGCTACATCAATCAAGTATAGCTTAGTTTTAACCATTAGTTGGAAATATTTTTCTTGTTGTAGCTTAAATATTTAAAAAAATGTTTAGTTTTTTTCTCTACTTTCGCTATGCTAATTAATTATAACAAACAATGCTATATTGATAGTAACTTTACAGCTTAACAGTTTACTTATAACAATACAGTTATTGTTATATTTTCATGCGTTTAATTAATATCCGTATGAACTATATAATTTGGAGCGGCAGTTAACTTTTAACAAGTCAGTTACAAACGCCGCAAGAAGCGATTATGTTGCGTTAAATGTTTTTATTTAAAAAAGGTTTTGTGTTTTTGCAAAAATACTAAGTTTGTTTAACATTTTGACGTAAATTGCGTTTATATTGTTATAGAACATTTTTGTTATTGATCAAGAGACAGAACCAATTAATAGTAGAGCACCCACAATTTGACCGAGGAATGAAGTGTAAATCAATATGCATCGGGTTAACATGTTGGGCTTCGATTTCACGTGATGTTGAGTGACAATAGAACCGATTATGGTCAAGCGCGCTCGATACTATCTAGTTCAAGTTGTCAGTTTGAACATTACAATCTCGGTGCGGTAAATTTACTATACGAGTGTGGTGTGAGACGGGCTCGAAAAACTCTTTTTTATCGATGGGGCAACGAGACAATGAACCTAATGCTTAGGTTAAGATAGTACACGTACCAACACATTGCTCCCGTCGCCTTGTCACAAGATGTTAAGTCTCGTTACCCCAGTAATTTCACTAGCTATCACACCCTTCAAAACCAAACACAGTAATATTTGCACAGTACTGTTGAGCTGGAATAGGAGCTGCAGTGATACCTACCTAGACGGTCTCCGGCAACAGAGACTTACCACCAATCCATTTCCCAAACCTGCATTAGTATCGTTATGGAGACAGTTAAAATCGTCACTAATAAGTTATTATGAAAATAACCTTATAAAATTTTTAACGTGTGAAAAAGTTAATATCACTTTAGGAGGTTATATGTAAAAATCTTAGCAACTAAATGACCACGAAAGAATATCATCAGCATTAATGAGAATCATATCGTCCGATGATCTTAAACGTATTTTTAAATTACAGGTATTGCTATGGACTTAGCTCCACCGAAGGACCGATGGTATCTTATCTACATGACCCTAATTCTTCATGGACTTGGCACACTGACCGCGTGGAACATGTTCATAACAGCCAAAGATTACTTTGTTGTACATAAACTCGCCAATGCGGAGTTTCTGGCCAAGCGGTTCCTTCCGTACGTTGGCTGGGCTTGCCAGATACCTAACTTGGTGTTCAGCTGGAGCAATGTCTTCATTCAATTTGGGTAAGGACAGTATATAGATAATATATAGGAATTATTATATGTCCAAATATATACTATTATTTGATTTATCACATCTTATTTAATGTTTACTTAAACATATTACCAGTAGGTGGTATATCCATTACATAGGAAAGTTCAGAATTAAGGCCCTATAATATCAAACGAAACCATAACAGCTTTTGTGTCATAAGACGGAAATCCCTGGTTCGATCCGCGGCTACATTTTGTGAAGTTGGATGAAGGAAGAACCTTTTAAAAGGTCATGGCAAGCTACCACCCTTATCCTATCAGTATATGCGAGATTGAATTCTCGGCGATCATGGTTTGGTACTTTCGGCCAACGAGTAAGCAACTCACATGATAGTAAGTGGTCATCGTCATTGACAGCGGAATACCTGCAGTATCTCGTACGTTGGTGACCGTTAGCGGTTTACTTGTTCCCACTATCCAACGCCGTCGTAGTTCAAACACCATTGAACTATCACTTTTTAAAAGTGGGTAAAATAAAAAGCACTACTAAAACACTCGCATATTTTATCTATAAATTTGTGAGCACCTAAGTTTTGCTACATACAACTCATAGATAATTTTATACTATCAATTTTTTTGAAACATTTTTGACCTTTATAATACTATGTGTAATGTTCAATGACCTATTTTAAAAATTGTGTAAAACGTTTACACTGAACATCGATTTGTATTAAGGCTATGTCTTATAACTTAGTCAAAGACATTAACCTTTTAGTATAAGTAATAAAGTACTTAGTTTAGAAAGTCAAAGGCTTACTTATATTGTCATCATTATTACGAGGTCTTATGTACAAAGTAGCTTACTTTGAAGTAGTAAAGTTTTTGGCAGTTTAAAATATTTGTTAAAAGGACTCTGTAAAATAATTTCCGCATGTATATTAATAATAATATAATATTATAGATAAATGTAGTGAAGACTCAATTTATAATTACAGCTATACTTGCAGTATGTATAAAGACGTGGGTTCGATTCCTATTATACTTGAGCTTCAATTAATGAAGAGATAATGAGGAAATCAACATGTTCCTTAAACATCTGTCAAGGGCTAGTGACATCCATAAATGACCCTGATTTTTGACCCTTGTGTGAGAAGACCCCCGAATCCCTACTGTGGGACATCTTAATATTTGAGATTTATACTTTAAATATTCTTACGTAAAGTAAGATTAAATTTTTGTTTGCAGTGGTAATCTGACCACGCGCATTGTGTGGTCGCTGATAATGGAGGTGATGGTGTTCGTGGTGACCGTCATCCTTGCTATGGTGGACAGCAGCAAGTGGCCCGTTATATTCTTTTGGGTCACTTTATCCTCTGCTTTTGTTCTTAACGGTAAGATTTTTATAAAATAGACTCCAAAAATAAAATATTGCAGTTCTTCGATGGCTATGTTAAAGAAGAAAGGCGGATAAATTTGTTATACACATGATCCTTTTCTTCAGTGAGATACCCAGTCTTTCGGGATAACTCGTGGTTACATGGAGATTGAAAATCCATTCAATGGTCGTCGTCAGTACATAAATATCTTCTATCACGTATATTTTTATAACCAAATCATGAAATAAAGTCCGATTATAATGATTAATTTTTACTTGAAAGGAGTACCTTTAAGTTAGTTCAAAAATTTAAAATAAGTATTAGCTTCGGGGCCAGAGATTGAAAACATATAAGTGAAGTTATCTTATTGAACCATTTGATAATTTTTAATGATCCATTAAAACTCTGTGCATTGTACAGTTCAAAAGTTTATGTGTTGTATACAGAAAAGATTATCAAGATTCAAAGACTCTTTTCGGTACTTATCCCTCCACAACAAAGGATGCTTTATATATCAACGAGTTTTTGGCAAATGCCCCCAATACTCATGTAGTACCTTTATTTTATCATCGATTCTTTTTATTTCAAATAAGGCTATTT
This sequence comes from Pachliopta kotzebuea, assembly GCA_018246255.1. Taxonomy (NCBI): domain Eukaryota; kingdom Metazoa; phylum Arthropoda; class Insecta; order Lepidoptera; family Papilionidae; genus Pachliopta; species Pachliopta kotzebuea. The sequence continues at coordinate 5,012 of DWLS01001385.1, read as the reverse complement.
AAGTTGCTCGTATATTGTATTATTATTATTTATAGTCATAATGTTGATATGGTTATACATATATACATACCTAATGTTTCATTGTAGGATTCAACGCGGTTTTCCAAAACTCCGTGTACGGTGTTGCGGCTCGCCTGCCTCCGAAGTACACGGGCGCCGTGGTCCTGGGATCAAACATATGCGGCTCGCTCGTAGTGTTGCTTAACTGGCTCTCCGACATATTCACATCCAACTACCGCACCTCAGCTATATACTACTTCATAGCGGGGATTTTCGTTCTGCTGATTTGTTTCGACACATACTTCGCTTTGCCGCTGAATGTAAGTACATATAATCATCATCATCTCAACCAATGGACTTCTATCGTTGGACATATATAGGTCCTCTTGTAAAGCATTTCTAAAAACACTGTCCTGTGCTGTTTGATTCCAGCGGCTCCCAGCAATGCTTTTGATTATCGTCATATTATAAGATAAAGTTTTAAGTATCTGGATCCAAACTCAACATATAAAAATACTGATACTATGAGTAATTGTTAATATGCTTAACTTCAATTTTTATTTTAATATATCTATATATTGAACTTTTAAATAATTTACGAAAAAATACTTTTATATGTAAGAATACTATAAAAATAGATATATTTAAAAAATAAAATATATTTGTTTGTCACCACAAACCAAAGAAATACAAAAAAATAGAGTTCGTATTTATTTATATATATTTTACAATGTTTGTGGGTCACTGATGCCTGTGATAGATAACAAACCCGTTACAGGTCACTATGTATTATATGTAATTTTTACTGGTGTTAGGTCTCTTTTGCCGGAGACCGCCTAGGTAGTTACCACCGCGGTTCCTATTTCTAGAGTCAAATAGTAATGTGCAAACATTGTTGTGTTGCGGTTTGAAGGGTGTGCTATAAGCTAGTGAAATTACTGGGGTAATGAGACTTAACACCTTACGTCTCAAGGCGACGAATGTAATGTGGTGTATACAATCTTAACTAGCGCTATTTTGTTATGAGCAAGCGTATCACTTATTAAGTGAACGCTACACCCGTCACCCAGTAGAAATAAAAATATTTTATATATATTTCTCTGTAGACTAGTGTACAAATTTCATCAATAGAGGGCACTATTTTTAATCTTATATTCAAGGTCAAATCAATTTATTTTAAATTTTGTTTTAAAAATAATTGTGTATGATGATGCTTATATACTAAAATACCAGTTAATTACTTCAACCCTTTATAGGTTTTTAGACTAAAGAATTTGGCTTGTTAAGTGATATGATTTATAAATGTAGTACGTGGATTCTCACTTACAAGCCAGTTGTTCAAGTCTCGTTTCAAACCAGTAATAATTTATAATAGAATTATTGAAAAAAAAAAAATTAAATCTAGTTTGTAAAATTATGACTTGGGTAAAAATTATTTATAAATCACTTTTTTATTTTATGAATAATGTATTCATAAAATAAAAAATATGAAAAAGATTTTTTATAAAAAAAAATAAAAATTTGAAAAACGTTAAAAAAAACGCTGCGTTCTAAATCGCGCTATCAAAGTTTTTACGTCCGCTCAGTATATATACAAAGTGACAGTCAGTTGAATGACCTGTAACCGCGGTACCGAAGTACGATGAAGCTCTCATAGCTGAACAATTTGATGAATTTCTGTGCTATACTTAAGTCCCGCTTCAACGCTGTGACGTCATTGACGCTATTCGATAACGTCATATTTAAAAATTTGTGGGTACAATAATAGCTCCTCTAAAACACACGCACGTTTCGTAATAAATTTGTGTGTACCAAGTTCAGCTACAATATTGTTTTAATGTATATTATTTACGTGATAAATAAATTTTTTTGGCTGATATAAAAACATTAAAAAAAAATTGGGTTTGGAATTGAACCCGTGACTTGCAAATTTTATATCACATATAACATGTATCAATAGATGTCGCTTTTATTAATTTGTTATATAAAGCGAATGATGCTTTTTACTTAATTATATTTATATTTTTTTTCTATAAAATGAAATGAATTCAAAACTATATTGTATCAAAATAATATTTTTGAATTAATCCATACAAATATTTTTATAATAATAATTCAGTTTTTTCTTTGTTTGTTTCGGGCAATCTTCCAAACGGTAGAAAGGAATATTAACGAAACCTCCATCTGTAGATAGTTGAACATAGTGTAAACTCTTTATAAGGAAACTCAAGGAACCGAGCATTTTTTATCGTTATAGTTAACGTTATATGGAATGGAAACAATAACATAATTAACAATAATCTTTGATATGTATATTTTTGATAAAATTAACATATATAGTCAGTTAACTTTGTCTAAAGTTTTTTTGCTTTGCTAGTACTTGTTTTGTATTTTCTTATGTATTCTATCCATCTCTTAATATGTGATGGAATCTTATTGATTAAACGATAAAAAATTCTATTAGCTTAGCGGCATCAAGCGCTTGTTGAATAGTTGATGGTGGTTCAGAATCATCTTCATCTAAATTCGGTTTTTCCTTACTTTTCGACACTAAGTCAAGAATTTGTTCGTCATAAAGTAAACAAGTTTCGGCGCCTTAAAGGTTTAGTCGGCGTCTTTTGTAAGGTGCTAAGATAACACAAACAATAACACCGATAATGACGATTTTGTATGTGTAAATATAAAAACATTTTTTCGTTATAAAGAATATCTGTTGCGCTATAAAGAGTGTATCAATTTTAAGGTAAACTAACCAAATTGTGATATTTTCTATGTAATAGAGAGTTTTTTTGTTATAAAGAGTTTACATTGTATATCAGGCATAATTTAATCAATAAATAATAAGAATTGTACAAAAAAAAAAAAAAAAACTCAATTTCTCTTTCGTCTATTTCTTTCGTATTTTTAGACAAAGTGTTTGAATTTGTGAGAAACGTTAAATTTCTCTGTATAAAACAAATATGTACGGATAGCGGAATCTGCAGAGTTTAATTAATAACCTCTAGGAAAAACATGTCCGAATGACAACACATGCATCGTCCTATCCGGGTCTCTACTACCTTATAAAATTAAGATGTGGCCGGAATGGCTTGGGAGCTAGTTTTCATGCTTTGAATACATCATGACCTTGGTTCTCAATGAAATTTTTCTTTTTCCTTCTCATCCTAACTTTTATATTTCATATTTCTTTAACCGGAAGAATTATAGACCTTTTATTTCGAAATTTCTTGTCTTGTTGTTCTGTACTTCAATTAATCCTGAAGGAGTATCCATGTAGCTTTTCTAGTTTAAAATTTACAAGCTTGACAGAGTATTTAAGTCAGCGCATAAGTCTCTTTTACGTTGATGCAATCAGGTAATAGATTAAAAAGTGTGAACTATTATTTTTCGTTGTATCTGCCATGTATTTTAATTTCGTTGGTGATCTGAAGTTTTTATGTTTGTGTTTATTTTCAGAGATTCTATCGTTATCATCAAACCTTGCAAGAGAGGACGATGCGCGTGAACCCGGCCCTTGCGGCCACTAATCAGCCGAGACAAATCAAGGAACGTATACCTTACGGTCATGTATTCAGGAGGTCTTGGGTTCAACTCTATAACGTATTTATAATCTTCTTCGTAACTCTCGCCGTATTCCCAGAGGTTCATTCCAGTGAGTATATATTAAATATTGTATATCGTTAAATATTTCATAGACATCACTTTTAGTCCATAGATAGAAGTATATTCTTATTTAAACGACAATGTCCGTCCGTGTGTCCGTCTCAACAATTTTCAATCCCGAGAACTACGAGGTGTAGGAGGCTGAATTTTGGCATACAGACAGATCTCGCTTAGATAAGATCAGAGCCGTTGGAATTTTGTTGGTATGTGGGCGGGTTCCAGAGTTGTGGATGCCCAAAGTTTCAGAATTTTGTATGGGCCACTTGTTTAAATGAAAAGAGATTTTAAGATAATTTTTAAAAATTTTGTTTTTAAAAATAATAAACCAAGGTCAAAATACCGTTTGTATGTTTCTTGTTGTGCTTATAAATTTTTAAAAATAATATATATATTTTTTATTTTCTAAGACATTCACGTATCAATTATGTAAATTTTATACTCACAGATATACAACCAATTACCAAGGGATTCCTTGGTAAAAATTTTACAAGGATTACATGCTTCCTTACCTTCAATGTGACCGCTGTGATTGGGAATATTACAGCTAATTTGTGGCAGTTTGTGAGTATAGTACATCTTACTTATATTCTAACTAGCCCTTAAATGCATGATGATGTATATATACATCAGTGTTTTTTCCTTACATAATTTCTGAATGAAAACTCAAACACGGTACTTTTTTACTTTTATTAGGTGCTAAAAATATCTGTTACGGTTTTTGAACGCAAATTTTCATGATATGGCAGTTCACTTTTTTAATTTTAACCCTTAAATGCATATTGTTGCCAAAAGTCTAAAAACCAATTTTAGTTGAATGATAATTTGTGACTTTTGAATTAAGATTCAGTGAGAATTAATTGCCGAAAAGAGTTAAAAAGTAACAAATGTATTAGACGTAAGGTAAGAAATCAATGTTATAACGTTTTTTTAAGTAATTTATCCTGAGTGTGTTTGTATTTGGATTTTCATCACCTACCTAGATGTATAGTGTAGCCAAATAGCTACATACATGTTTTTTTACTAAAATATAGTTTTTATTGAAACCAAGATTTTTTACATTATTTTTCCCTTTATCTGTGACCCAAAACCTATAGTGAAATATTTATTTCATAATTAAATAAAAAATCATGCATTTAAGGGCTAGAATTTATGAGGTCCTCCCCACTACCCCGCACTAGACCAGCGTGTTTTAAGGTGACAAGCACAAGGAGTGCAGTATATATCATTCTAATCAGCGGAATAATGTTTTTTTTTTTTTTTTTTTTTTTTTTTTTTTTTTTTTTTTGGGGTTTTTTTGGGGGGGGTTTTGGGGGGGGCGGGGTTGGGGTTGAAAATGGTGGGTTTTTTTT
>DWLS01001384.1:0-22140 GCA_018246255.1 Pachliopta kotzebuea | reverse complement strand
CTTATGTATGTATAATGAAGTATGTACTAACTTTGTTTTAGTAACCGGCGAAGACGCACCGTCTTCAACTCTGAAAACAAAGAGAAAATACATTGAATTTTTAATAAAAAAAATCTATTTTAACTATAATTAACTTTATTACTTAGTATTATAATTTCTAAGTAATATGTTAAAATCAATTATGAGTATAATATCCTTTTTTTTCATTCATGCGTCCCTTTTTTGGACCTTTGGTGGAAAGAAAATACAGATCTATTTAAAAAAAAGAAACAAGTGGTTATGTTAAAAAAAATTTAAGCAGATTAAAACTGATATCTTTTATCTCTTTTTTTTACAGCATGATAAAGTCCTGACTGCTGAAGGACGCAGACATGTCAGCTGAAGAGGCACTGAAAAGGTCAAAGACTAGCGCGTGGCGTGCCGCCGCCGACAGTTTCAGTGCTTTAAAGTCCAGTAAATCTAACTGTGCTATATCCAGTGCTTTCCATCAGGGGATTGATGGCTAATTAATTTACATTTACAACTCACCTGGGTACCATAAAGATTAAGTTTTATTTCACTATTCTACAAAATACTTATTTTATTTAAGTTTTGCTATTTATTTGCGTAGCTGTTTTCAAACTTAGGCTTAGTCACTTTATATAGACATTTAGTCACACGTTACTTTTTACACCATGTGGGACGGAAGTTACCATAACTTATATATTGGTAACTTCGTATATATACGTACATGAGGTAGATTATATTATATACAGACGATCTCCTCATGGTAAGTGATAATCTTGCCCATAAAATAATGACCCTAATTAGGATTGTATAGACTAAACCATTTTGCAATCGTCACTTTGAAACACTAGATTATAAATCTCATTGCCTCAGTAATTTCGCTGACTGACTACTCCCTTCAAACTGGAACACAATAATGTTTGCACACTGTTTAACAGTAGTGGTGGTACCTACTTAAGGGGTTTAACATGGGGTCTTCAAGGAAACTGGGTACCAATTCCTCCATCAAGGTCGACAACGCAGCCACGACCCTGCGAATATTGCGTCTGTTTATAGGCGTCAGTAATCACATCATGTGTATTGCTCCTTTGTTTGCCCAATTTATTAAAAAATGGCTACCGACAACAGAGATCGCCACTAAAAATACCTTTTCAAAGCGTGCAACAGAGAAACATATGTAAATACTAACGTTGAAGAAAATATTATGTTCCTTCTTAAAGAATTTTCTTAATATTTAAGAGAAAGCATAGATATAGATATAAGATTAGATAAACGCTGTGTCTGAGTAACAATATATCTATATCGGTATACAGATTTTGGAAAACTTCCGGTTGGTCGGTCGGAATCGGAAGTACATAAAAAATATTATTTGTCGAGGAACACTTTCACTACAATAAACATATCAAAAATATGCACCATTAAAGTACTTGGGTCCGGTTGGCCGGTTATACCGGAACTACATGTAAATAGTAATTTTTATACGAACATATTTGTATAAGAATAATGACAAAAATTTGCATTGTTATGGTACTTAGTGACTTTCGGCACCACTTCCTGCTGGCCGACTGGAACCGGATATGACTGAGAACCATCTCCGTACCAACCTCAATATTAATGCCAAGTTTCATTTTGGTCGGTCTTAGTGCTTAAATAGGGCGCGATCACAATGAAATTTCAACAAACACACATATTTGACAAAATCATAGTCAATGCATAATTAACAATAAATATATTATAAGCAAATAAGAGCTCCGACTATAGTCTGAGGAATAAAACAAAAGAAAACATATGTAAATACGTCATTCGTTACAGCGGACATTTTGTAATTCTAGATGGCGCTGCGGATCGCAAAGCTTTACGAGTGTCATGCAAATGGCGTAGTTTAAAATTCGCGCTGCGGGCAACACCTTAGCGAACGGCGTCATACGTGCAAATGTTACTGCTCCATGCATTTTAATGTGTTCACATTGCTGCTACATGAAACTAGAATTACACAACGCAAATGGAAAGACGCATAAATGTATAAATCCCCAGTCAAATAACTACACTCCCAAAGTCAAAAGCAAAATTTTTATTCAGTATAGAAACAAAAGTTCACTTATTGAAAGTCAGAAATATACCAGCCGTTCGCAAAGCAAAGGCGAGAACTTGAGAAGTATGAGCGCAAGGAACTCAGCGGGCAGTACACAATTTAGTTTTTTTTTTCAATTACAATATGCCTCTCACTCAGACTTACGTGCAGCTCGAGAATCAGCGCGTTTTATTTCCACACATCATTATCATTCAAATTGTTATCAATACGCTTTGCAATAATTTTAAGTACATTTAATTTTTTATTTAAATTCGTGAACTGGCAACACTAAAACAGTTTAGGTTAAGATGCGGCAACTTACGGTTCGTGAGCCACATGCAGCTCTTTAGATGTGAACCTGTGGCTATTTGGTTCCACACGCAAATATTATTTTATAAAATAAATAGGAAATCATTCTGAATCGATTAACGATGATTAATCACAATTTTTATTTCTATGAAAAAGAAAAACACATGTTTATTATACAAATATATTTTTTTTAACGAATAAACACATTTTTTTTAAATAAAATTTATTGGCCGTGCGAGACTTGACAGTGCAAAGTTAGTAATGTTTTTTACATTGGTTTCCTGTTATAAGTAACATAAAAAAAACAATTCACGTTAATCAAATAATAAGTAATTATTTCGGTTTATAGAGAAAGATAATATTTTCAATATATAGCACAAAACAGCTGAAAAATCTTAAAAAAAACTTCACTAGAACTCGGTCGCGCAGCAGTATTTTTTTTTTAAATTCATTGCAAGAGTTTCTCCATCTCTTAAATGAAGTTAACAAGTTTCGAAACATCCAATGTTTTATTTAGTTTATTTGTAAAGATTTTCTCTGGCAACACCGCAAACTTCGACTTTGCGAAGTCGATAAAATGTTGATTAAAGTTCTATATATTCGTAGAAACTTTGAACTTCGTGCATATATTTAGAATTATTCATTCTCATGGACACCAAATGGATATTTTTTGGAAATCCTTTTTGTTTAACGGTCCTACATCATAATCAACATCGGCTGATGATGGTGAAATATTGAGCAGTGTAACATTATGACGATATAAACTACATGTAAGACCGTAATCCCCCAATGTTGGAAGGGATATCGATATAGGTTCTGCTGGACATAAACCTCCCCCCCAACAATGGATTACGGTACTACATATAGATTATTTCGTCATTGAGCATATTGTACTGCTATTAGTGTCGACGGATGAACTTAGACCTCTCCAAGAATAGGAATCACAATATGCCTATAGGTCATACTAAATTGATCCCTTAGCTCGAAGGACTGATCTCCGATGAGGCAGTAAGGTCCCAGAGTGGCAGTTGCGTTCCAGTAAACGCAATCGTGGTAGCCCTCCTACAAGGTGGACCGAGCATTTGATGAAGATCACGGGAATCCGTTGCATGCAGACAGCGTAGGACCGATTGAAGTGGAGATCTTTAGAGAGGCCTACGTCCAGCAATGGCTATTTATGAGCTGATGATGATGATGAAACTGGTCTCTTCACTTGGATTTATTTCTTGTTTCAGTCATCGGTTAGACTGGCATTGGAAATACCAGAAATCAATTGCAATTTAATAATTAAGCTATGGATAGGGTTTTCATCATTATCTTCATCAGTGGGTACACTTCCTCTACTGGATATAGATCTGCCCAGAGTCCACTAGGCCAATCGACATGGTTTTAGTAGCCACATAACAGTATCATTAGGATCTAATCCACCTCCTGAATAAAAGTATCATAGTTACATTCATTAATAATATTTCTCAGGTTTTTGCAATGCTATTGCTAAAGGTTTAGTTTGAATTCTCAATTTCTGAATTGGAGAATTCACCAGGTCACAAGTGGTGAGTGTAAACAAGTCGTTTCAACTAGTTACATTAGAAAGCTCGGGAAAACAAAGCCATTTATAACCTCGGTTCATTTATTTGGCGGGTAGTTCGGGAAATGTACTTTAAGGTCAGTGAACTCCCACAGACGGCATATAGATGTGATTCACTGTTGAGTAGACAAAATATTGTAGTTATATGGTAGTAAAATCATTTTAATCTTACTCAAAAAGGATGAGGGTGATGATGAAGTTCACCACTTCTGTGATTTCCTAAATGGTTGAACCGATTTTGACTATGTGGATATTCTTACAACTAACAGTTTAATCGTTCGTATCTTCTAGTATATAATTATCATCTGATGGTAAATGATGCGCTTGCCCATAAGAACGCGGCGGTAGTTAAAATGATATAAACAGCATCACATTGTCCTTGTCCCCTTTAGACGGAGGGTCCTAGTATCGTTACCCTGATAATTTCAGTAGCGTACAGCACCCTTCAAACCGGAACAGTAATATTTACAGAATACTATTTGTAGGTAGAAACCGGAGCTGCGGTGGTACCTAGCTAAAGGATCTCCGGCAAATAAAGACTTACCACCAGTTAAAATATTACTGTATTAACGTTGATTTGTAGTAAGAATCATCATCATCAGACTGCAGTCCTCAGCAGGACGTACGCTCCTCCCAAAACTCCCAATTTAAGAAAGTATGTATAATAGAAAACTTAGACCGGCGCCTCTACGCAGCCAGATTTAAATCAGTTTGAAAATTACTCCAACGACGCTTGTTGTCTTAGTGTTATACTTAAATGGATTGTCTTACGATTTTTTTTTATAAAAAATTCATTAAACATGGATTACAACTTTATCATTCATAAGCCACTGATAAAAAAATCTCCCCCAAAGATCTCCTTACCGAAGTCCTGCGCTATGTACTTTCAAGAATCCCAATTAATATCAGATGACAAAATACTTCTTTTATTTAATGAATTGCCGAAAAATTAATTATGCTTATATAAAGAATACGTATTGTAGTCGTATGATATACACGTCTGCCTAAAGCAGTTGTAATTACTACAAGAAGACAAGGTTCGTCCAGTAAAATTATAAAAGCTATTACGCGCTTTAATCTAAAACAGTCTGCGCAACATACGCGCAATGAAAAAAAGTAAAACTTATATGGTAAATAGAAAAAGGAAAATTGTTTTTCCCTGGCATCTACCTCGCTGTATCAAAATCGCCATAAACTTATCGCTTGCGCCGCTCACAAAATGCTTCCGTCGCCAGACGCTTACTTTAGTTTATAGGTTATTTGGGTAAAAGGAAAAATCATGGCGATATAATATATAAAATATCGTAATATTTGTGATTTCTCTATTTGTACTTTTGTTTTTAAAGCACCAAAGACCTAATGAAGGTAAGGAATCAATGGGATCTTGGAAGTGCAAGACCAATCAGTATTTTTATTCAACGAGGCGAAGAGACGAGCAATGCGTTTATTCCCTGACAATAAGTAGCCTTGAGACGTAAGATGTTAAGTATCGTTAATGCAGTAATTTTTATAGCTACCGCACCCTTCAAAACGGAACACAGTAATATTTACACTGTAAAGTTTGGCGGTTGAAATATGACCTGTGGTGATGGGGGAGGATCTTGAGGGAAATTCAGAGTTCAGCAGTCCATCGATTGATGATAATAATGAACTAATCTACCTAAGAACTTGCTGTGGTACCACCTGACAGTTTCCTATTAAAAGTTAAAATTTGGTATGTTAACATTTTCGAAAGTAAATACCCTGTCTTTTAGAGGAAGTCTGGATTATAACCTTTTATTTCAGACAAAGGTCTTAGTCAATTTTTTTAGATCACCTAGTTAAGAAAAACTTTAGTCGGTGTATTATCGTATTACACCGACCGTACATTACGATGACTTCAATGGAAAGCTCTAATGACTTGTTCACCTAAAGATATTATTGGTAAATTTTCTGTTTTCGGTTCCTTTACAAGTGTGATCATCATCCTCTCATCCATTCCTTTCATATTTCAATCTTCTTTTCTTTCCTTTCCATTCTTTTTACTCTACATCCCTTCTATCATTCTTGCCTCGTGCTCTGCGGAGTAGGCCACAGTCGTCCTTCGATCCTATCATCATTCATCTTTACTTCTCCTTTTTTTCTTGATACAGGTACAGCCTTCTATAGTAGACGAATAAGACTCCTCCCTCAAGATAACCAAATACCTTTTCAGGCAGGTGGCGGTTTGGGACTGATCAGCGACAAATACGTGAAACGGTAACATTGTAATCAGTATAAATCAAAAAATCTCGAATTTTAATTCAAAGGTGGTTATTATGTTTATGGAGTATCTCTTAAGGTCATTATGAATTAATAATCAAATGAAAATGTCAAACGTTGGATTGATCTTTTTAAAAATGAGGAACTGGTTTCTATATTAACATAAACAAGAGCTGATTTCTAGAACTTTGGTATGGAACAACTCCTGAAAGAAGATCCTTATTTTTTTTTGGCGTAGAGACTAGCAAGCAATAATGCGTATGACCATAACAAAGTGGCGATAGTTGGAATGGTTTACATTGCATCACAACACTTAACATCCAAAGATACAATGTTTTTTCTACGTGGCGTTAAAGGCGTTTACCCGATAGTAAGTGATACCATAACCCATAACGGCGCTAGTTAATGACGTGTACACAGCACCACATTGCACTCGTCGCATTGAGACCTAAAATGTTGTCTCGTTATCCCAGTAATTTACCGGCTTATAGTAAACACAGTAATGTTTGCACATTACCATTTCCCGGCTGCAGCAGGAACTGCGGCACATATATAGATGGTCTCTAAAAATAGAGACCTACCATCAGTAAGGTATAAAACTCCTTGGGGTCTGAAATAAGTGCTATAATGGTGCCTATATTAGACGGTCACCAGCAACAGAGAACTAATTTATTAGTAAACATACTATTAAAGTATTAGGAAGTTATAGTTCTACTACTATTCTGTATCTATTATATACTGCAGTAAAGTCAAAGTAAAAGTTTTTGTTCAATGTAAGAACAACAGTTTAGTTATTGAACGTCAGAAATCTAACAGCCGTCCGCAGAGCAAAGGTGAGGATCTGAGAAGATTGGGCGCAAGGAACTCATCAGGTTGTATAGAATTTTATTACTAAGTAAATTCCCTTTACTAGTGTATATACATTATTACTCTAGTGGTGTATATATATTGAAGTGCAAAATAACACTCCATCGTACACCGTTCACAGAGGCGTGGAGTAGGCGGTTCAATGAAAAAAGAAAAGTAACTCAATAAGTCAACCTCTAAAACGCGCTAACGAGGGCTTTAGCGGGGGCAAAGCGAGCAGCCGTCGAGTGGGCTGGGTTCGAATCTGGGACGCGCACTCGAGCACGCGCCTTGTGAAGCGAGCGGGGACCTGGGCGAGGGTAGTTTGGAAACTATTACACTGTTCAATATCCAGTTGTGGGGGTAAACAGTTTTTTTAATTACTACTTATATTAGTTCTTTATATATTAGTGGAAGGGGCAAGAAGTAAGGTGACATTCTAATAGTAAATAAACTTGTGATGACGATGATACTGCGTTATGTGCACGCTCTATATAACCCAGCGTTAGTTTTGATTATAAAAAAGATTGAAAATATATGACATATGTTAGTCTGCGTCTCACATTAAAAGATCAGCAGTGTAAGCTATATAAAGTATATTTGTCGCCTGCTACAGGAGCTTCGGTAGTACCTATAGATACATATAACATACACACATAAATAGCATGATGTATGTAGCCAAAGATCGGGGTATGGCTTTCCTTAGGAGATTTGATTTCATTTATATATCCTACTAATATCTTCCATTTCTAGGAGTGTGTCCGTGCGGAATGGGATGTCGCTATGCCAACTTAATGGCCAAATTATTCTATATATATACATATATATAGCCAAGGAAACAACGGTTTAAATTTATTATTTTTATATAATGTTTTAGTTGCGAATGCAACGGGCAACTACTAGTATATATATTTACTTTCTACATATTTTTTTATTTTCCGCTTTTTTATTTATTTTTACAAAGTTATAAATTTAAAGAAATTTCCTTATTACCATAACATTCGCCATTTTGTAATGTAGCAAAGTTTGAAAGAATACATTAAGTTGAATAGCCAACAAATAATTAAGGTCGATGAAATGGAGAATTATGTATATAGTATCAATACATATAATCAAACTTGCAAATTATTCGGAATGAGTGAATGGTAATTAAAAAAAAAGCGTTAAACTATAATCTGTTCCGGGTAATAACGTGTTATACTAAAGCATTCCTAAACAAGTTTATAAATATAAAAAAAAAAGAATACGTTATAGAGAAAATAGTCGAATATGTAAATTTTGTTAATGGAGAGCATATAACATATAAGTCTTTATTATTATATAATTTATTTAAAATATGTGCGAGTTGATTTAGTTTAAGAGGTTTGCCCATAACGTACATATATATATGTGTATATACCATGTATTAGGAGACCGCTTCCTATAACAAAGACAGACGATAATACTAATGACACCTTTGATGGTGGGGCACGGGAAAAAAATTTAAACTGACAAAAAAAATATGTTTTATTAGTACAAATTACGCTCCTTTATATTAGTACAGCTAAATCAAACGATAGTTTCATAAAAAACAAATTATTTCAATAAAAAAAAACCAGGAATGAACACACAAATCCGTCAGCCAGCGATCGTACAAATCTATCTCGAGAAGTATTTGGTTTCAATTTGAACCTTATTCCATAGGGGCACGGGCCCGGCGCCGCCTTGCGGTCATTGATCCCGAGCATCAGCCGTTTTTGATTTTGTGTTCCATTGCTGTTTTTTTTCAGTAATGTAATTTTTATGAAACTATCGTTTTATTTAGCTGTACTAATATGACGAAACGTAATTAATGCCAATAAAAAGTTTTAAAAATATGATTTTTTTTTAATTAGGACTGATTTCTTTTGGTGCCACCATCAAAGGTGTCATTAATACCATCATGTGTCTTCGTTTTAGGAAGCGGTTTTTAAGATGCGCTAGTTAAGATGGTATATACATCACCAGATTGCGTTCGTCATCTTGAGGTAAGGTATTAAGTCTCGTTACCCTAGTCATTTCACTAACATAAAGCACATATATAAAGAAGTGGCGTTCCTTGTAGTAAGATCTAGAAAATTATTAGGGTTTCCTGGTGGTAGGTCTCTATTTCCAGAGACCGTTTAGGTAGGTACCACCGCAGCTGTTATTTCTAATGCTAAATAGTAACGTGCAGACATTACTGTGTTCCGGTTTGAAGGGTAGTATAGTAGGGTAGGGTAGGCTGTATGCTAGTGAATTTATTGGGGTAACGAGACTTAACATCTTACATCTCAAGGCGAGGAACGCAATGTGATGCTGTGTATACCATCTTAACCATCGCTATGTTATGCGCAAGTGCATCACTTACCATCAGGAGAACGTGTTACTTGTCTCGTCAAGTGAAATAAAAAATTAGGACGTTCACTATCTATTTCATTTTACGAAGATATATATTACTTGTTAGTAACACATTTGTGTTTATTGTCGCTGTAAATTGTAGCAACATTGTTGTTTAGTTACTGCGGTAACAATGTAGTGTAAGGAGCACGTCTTATGTGAGCGTTATCTGGTACGCGCTCGGGGAACTAAATAACGTACATAATGCAATAAAACCTGGTGAGCAGGTTAAAATCAGAAGCGGTGTGAATGTAGCTGGTGATGACGGGACAAGCAGGATCTGATGGTGATATATCTACTCTATGTGGTATTTAGGCTATGTACTAAACAATATCATACTGCCTTTTGATATGGTGATGTGTTAAAACTTATTACCTCGGTTATTCCATTAACTACGGCGCAATTAATCCCCATATACATTTTTTTATTTACCGAAACATTTAATTAGCTCAGATAACCTAGAGCCTATATTAATAGACTATACATCTGTTCAACATTTCGTGGTATCACAATAAAGCAATGAAACCATCAAAAGGCTTTCAGTTCGTCAATTGTACCATACTCTAAGCATTATGTTAGTCGCCGGATGTTGTACTGCTTTGTGCAGCGCAGCAGCGGTCATTAAACCAGCGCTTTCAGCTTACCGCAGGAAGCGATATTTACAAAGCGTTTATCGACTTTTGTTTACTTAGAATAACTTAATAGGAATATAATAAATAAGTAAATAAATCTTTATTTCAGACATAAGGTCCATATATACTAACTACTAATAATATACTTTAACATTTTTGTATAAAAAAAAAATTTGGTACTGTAAGTATTTGTTATAGTTATTTCCTCTGTTACCAGTAACCACTGTAGCATCTATTTCTGCCAGTAAACAGTAGTCTGGTAAAATTACTGTTGAATAGTATTATCAGTAATAATTAGATGACTAGACATAATTTATGTATCAAAGATACTTGTGGTAAGTCTCTACTGGTACCGCCGCAGCTCCTAATCTACCGCTTAATAGTAATGTACAAACATAACTGTGTTCCGGTTTGAAGGGTGTTGTAGCTAGTGAAATTACTGGGGTAACGAGATTTAATACAAGTCTCAAAGCGACGAGCGTAATATGCTGTGTGTACCATGTTAACTAGCGCTGTCATGAGTAAGTGTATCACTTTTTTTTAAACCACTAAGGTGACTAACAAGCACACGGCCTCCCTGATGGTATGCAGTTACCTATAGACGGCTGCAGCACCAGAGGCAACTACTGGCACGTTGTCGACCTCGAAGGAACTTACCATTAGGTGAAAGCCTTACTACTCTCGTTGCCTTGTAGAAGACATAAAAAATGACGCACAATTTAGTGCAGTGTTTATTATAATAATTTACAATATCTTACTAATATGTCTATCTTTGTTGGCGTGCGTCCATGCAGAATGGGATATCGCTATGTCAACTTAATGGCCGACATATGCTACCTGTATATGTATGTATAGTAAGGTTTTGTATTTATTAATTTTATATTATTATATATTTAATAAATGTGCTAAGTATTATATTGTAGACTTATTTTGATTAAAAAATGTGAAGTAGCTTGTTTCACGGCCCGAAGCGGATGTTGCAGCGCTCCGATCAATGCATCACGGCTGCGCAGTGCGCAGGTCGCCGCCCCCGTGACTTAACGACCGGCTGTGGGGTTGTGGGGTTGCATCACCACCTACCCCTCGCTACACACATAAGACTGCCTTCTATCCCACGACCACGAGTCTTTCGAGGACTTATCTCACAATACTGAATCGACTAATTGGATTAATTTTTGTATCAGTGGTATCAGCATAAAACTCATGACAAAGGCAAAAAGGTGGAAAAATAAAAGTATATGTTATATTCTGGAGTGTGTATTGTGTCTATTTATAATACACTGGTGGTAGGTCTTTCTTACTACAGAACGTTTATGTAGGTACCACCGCAGCTAGTATTGCATTCTACAAACGGTACAGTGCAAACTTTATAGTGTTCCGGTTTGAAGGGTGCTGTATGCTAGTGAAATGACTGGGGTAGCGAGACTTAAACATTTTAGTCTCAAGGTGAGCACAATGTGGCGCTGTGTATACCATCTTAACTATCGCCATGTTATGGGCAATCGTATCACTTACCATCAGGTGAACGCTTCACTCATCTCATTCGCTTGTTGAAAAAAATATCGTAATATAGATATGTATAGAAATAATACTGGTGTTAAGTTCCTGTTGCTTCAGAACCCCCTTTGCATATGAATCTTCAATACAGGATAGAATTTAATATTCTTTGTCACTTTACTATTTCCTTAAATTAGCTGGATCATCCCCAACTGTACATGATCTCTCTTCTTCTTGTCCCAATATTACTTTCTGTAGTAAAAATTTTAAAAAAGTTAGGAATATTTTTCAAAAGATTGTATTTTAAAAGCAACAGTTTAATAATCTGAAAGATATAAACAATGTACTCATTTATCTGTATAAATATCCACGTAGTACAAATACCCACCAGAACCTCTCCCTCCTGACACTAGTAAAGAAATACTTTTTGGCGACCCCCTGGGTAGGTACCACCGCAGCTCCAGATAGTAAAATGGAAGAACATTATAGGCATATATTCTCTGATGATGTTAGCGCTGACTCGTCTTTTGTGACGTATACAGCTCATCTGATACTGGGCACGCGGATCACGGGGTCCATGGCCTATTAAAATTATGGGCAAGCGTATCACTTACCATCACGTGAATGCATAGATATCTCGTCGCCGGGTACATAAAAGAAAAATTATATAATAACCGGAAATTGCATCCGCACGAGGATCCATAAACCACTTAATAATCGTATAAAGAAAATCTAGTTAATTTTGTTTTTAATGTTACTATTACTAACTCGGGATGTTACCGGTAATCGTCGGATGTAATCCCCGTCAGCTCGCATACAGTTTACGTGCATAAAATGTCGCAGTTTATTCGCAAGCAATATATGTACAGAGATGATATTTTTGGACCTTAGTACTATGAAAATAAGGTCTAATTTTATAAATGCTGTTAATGCAGACTACGTAGATGGACTTGTCTGCCGGTCGAGCTCGTAATCCCTTGCTCGTGAGGATAACTACTCCGACCAGATGAAGTGGACTTATTAAAATTTCAATTTCAGTTTTCAGGAAGTATTTAAATTTTTTTATTATAACTTTCAACTAAATGTCCTTTTTGAGTGAAGTCGTTAAATTTTTAATTTAGTGAAAAGTTATAATGAATGCAAAAATATTTTGAATTTATAATTTCATGTTTGTAAGCAAAAGAAAAAATAGGAGCGAATACGCAGCAATTAAATAACTGAAACATGAAAAAATAAATTAACTCATTCAGTTATCTAAATAATGTAAAATAGGGGCAATAGGAAATTGAGTTCAAAGTTTTACTTTAAAGTATCAGTACTTATATTAAGTATATGTATATATAATGTTTTATATATATTTAATTTAGATTTTATTATGGTTATATATTTTTTTTTACTTTTGCGAAGGCTAGCAGGAGGTGGTTCTTAAAGGCTTTAGCTCACTATGTACTGTACTATAGCACCGTTACCATAAATTTTAATACATGACTTGTGTTTATTCCAGTATATATACTGATGATAATTTGTGAAGAATATCTTCATAAAGATCATCGTGGCTCATTAGAAGTGAACGTCAATATACTAGGATGATGATGATATCATATAGAGTATATAGACTCACCTTCTGTTATCAAGGCAGCTGTCGTACACGTAATACTCAAATGAATATAAGACACGGAGTATATAGACTCACCTTCTGTTATCAAGGTAGCTGTCGTACACGTCCGACATGCTTTTGTCGTCGTGCATATCGTAGAGGTCGCTGTAGATTGCAGACTCGAGGCGCGACGGATCCAAGTGGTAGTTCGGATTCTCGTAGGAGAGCAGACCATTCTCTGCAACAAGGTATAGAACAGTCCTGAATTATTTTATCTTTATTAGAGGAGCTTAGTATCGAGCAATAACAGATGACGGGTGATGATGATGAATTTTATCCAAATATTTCATTACTAGATATATATATCAATAGGTTCGCTGGGAGCCACTTCACTCAAGCAGCAAGAAATCGCGTTTTATGTAATACTTTACAACAGTGGGCGTCGAAGTGATGATGAAATATAGATTTTAGAGAAAACACTGGTACAAGTGATCCAGGGGTATAAAGTGCCCCACACAACAACTTAGGGAATCCAAGCTAACCTCACCTGCTCGTAGTGTAACCTGCTAATCAACGAACGAGGCTCTGGCTTCCCATCAACCCCTATTGGGGCAATGTAGTGGGAGATGGCTTAGATCCTCCACTATTGAGAGAGGTCTATGTCTAGCAGTGGACGTCTGTTGACTGATGATATTGGTGGTAGGTCTCTTTTGTTACAAACTGTCTAGTTAGGTACCACCGCAGCTGATTTTTCTACCGCCACATAGTAATATACAAACATTACCGTGCTAGTGAAATTACTGGAGTAACGAGACCTAATCTTATGTCTCAAGGGAATGAGCGCAATGTGAGCAGGCGTATCACTTACGGTTACGGGGGGGTAGGTGAACGCCACGTGATTTGATATATATTTTAAAACACGTGATATTAGTTGTTATACTAACTATACATAATTTGAACAATTCATTGGTGCAGGCCTGATTCGAACTCGGTACCTTCGGAGTAGGAGGCCAGCGTTCAAATCAATAGGCTACCACTGCTCCGTAGTAATAAATTATTAAACAATGTGTAATGTATTGACCGCTCCGTACAAGTGCTCCTGTAATCCTCTGGAATTCATTCTAATTCCAGAGGATTAGATTGATTCCAGGTCTACACGGCATGGCTCGGAAGTTGGGTCATGCGCCCGCCAGACGGCGGCACTTGTGCGGCCTCGTAAGCGGATCCGGAAGCCGTAGTAGTGCTCCGTCCACCACCCCCACTCCCCGGAACAAATCCCTGTGGTACGGAACACGTACCACCGTAACATACAAACAACTTATAATTGACTTGCTTCATTATAAAAATGTATACCTATTTTGACTTTCTTATAACCTCTTGATTTGATACATGTCTTAAAACTCGTGATATTAGTTGGTGTTATACTAACTGCACGTAAATTTAACAATTCATTGGTGCAGACCGGAGACAAACCCGGTACTTCCGAAGTGGGAGTCAGACGTACCACTAGGCTATCACGACTACTCCCACTAAAAGTACTGGGGTAAAGAGAGAACAGCTTACGTTTTAAAACGATGAGCGCAATTCGGTGCTGTGTATACCATCTTTACCAAGACAGGCGTATGAGTTAGCATCAGGTGAACGCCTTGCTTATTTTCTCCTCTCGTCGTATAAAAAATATGATTACACTAGTAATTACACTAGCTACAACGGCCTTCAAAGTCAAAACATAGTAATATTTGTACATTACTGTCTGGTGGCAAAATAGTCGCTGCTGGTCTCTAGATGTTCTTCTGTAACAGAGATCTATGATACCAGTAAATTTTATTTTATTCAATAACTATGTATATATAAAACAATATGATATAGTAGATGCTTTATTCACATCTACTACAGCTGTATTAGATTAATGGTGACTCATCATCGTCCACTGCTGGATATAAACCTTCCCCAATAATGAGGCAATTTAGGCCATCCCCCACCACGCTGGCCCAATGTGTGTTGGTGAAAAGCCAGAGCCTCGTTTGTTCATTAGCAGGCTGTACCACGAGCATGTGAGGTTGCTTTGGATCCCGTGAGTTGTACGGTACCTCATAAACCCCACTAGTGACTTAGTTCAAGATATATTTTAAACTTAAAATAAGCAACTGCAGTTATATTCGACATTATATAAATAATTATTGAACAAAAAGAAAATATATTTAACTAAATATCCTTTAAATTTGGCAAATGTGTCCCACATTGCTTTTGTGCAATAAATTATCAATATAGTTATGTATAAAAAAAACTTTAATAAACTTTTAAGTAACAAGTAGGTTCTCTTGGAAATTTTTAGGTTAAAAAAAGTTTCTATATTATCAAACTTTCTAAAGTTGACTAAGTAAATACCAATAATTTTTTTACTCATATTAAAAACAGTCAACTTTTTCGAATTAAACTTCATAATAAATCTTATATCTTATTTTTTAAATCTGATACATTTTTATAATAATTATAATGTCTCCGTGGCTGTACTTCAGCGAGGCTTTTGCCTTCAAAACGTATGACAACATGGAGGACTCATTAGACTGGGGTATTCATTAAAAGTGATTATACGTCGACGAGCTACTGCCAGTAATAAAAATGTCATGAAAAGGGTATAACGTTACAGTTTTTTTTAATGCTTATAAAAGACGAAGTAGAAAATATACTTGTTTTATAAGGTCCAATAAATATCTATTTTTACTCCATATAGGTCATCGGATAAAACCTCAGATTCCTATCGACAAAACTAAAGTTATATTTTCATTAGATGTATTAATGTTGAATTGTAATAATAATATATAATAAAAAATATAATAATAAATAATAAAATCGATTGTTATACGCTTAAAAACTGTTGATAATATACCTGTCTCGCTTTAACTTCTTTATTTTGTAATACGCGAAAGACAAAGACAAAAACGATTCACTGCATCGTGTGCTGTAGAACACGCGCTTAAAACTTATACGTTCGATTTAAAGAGGCCATAAAAGCCGGTGTGCCCGCTCGAGATTACCAACTACACAAACTTGTCGCGCAATCTCTTTAATGTCTGCACTACACGCCGCTAACAGCGACCCCTAACGGTTATGTCTACATCCTAACGACAATATTCGTATGTTCCATATATTTAGGGATGCCAATGTAAAATATTTAGTTTTCATTTATCTTTATATTTACAGTGCGGGAGACTGGCTAGAATATCAACTTAGAAATTATTTACATGGTAGGTCTCTGTTTAGATCTGCTCTATAGTCGGCGAGCTAATAATAATAGAACTAAGGTATCCCATAAGGCGACTAAAAGGGGTTCAGTGGCTTTGAGGTTCTACATTGCTCATTTAGCGAGCCAGAGATAGATGACAAAAATAAGATAGTCTTGTTTTTTGCCATAGCAAAGCGGGGCTGATGAGGAAGTTGCAGCCTTTCCTGAAATGCGCTTACGCTTAGTTTAGTTACCGGTGTATTCCGTAGGAGACCACCGATGGGGTTTGAGCGGGTACAAATCCCACATAACCGTCTCCCCCAGGAGCAGGGTATCTTTGGAAGGGTTCCTCCACGAAAAAAAAGGTTTCTGTCTAGGTAGGTACTTCCACATTTCCTATTCCTACTGCGTAATAGTAGTATATAATATTACTATATTACAGTTTCATTGGTGTAGTAGTTACTGATGAAGTGTCTTGAAGCGACGAGGTCGATATGTTGTAGTGTATATCATCCTTACGCTGCATTGTTATGGCTGAACTTACCATCAGTCCTGTTTGTCTTTTCGCTTCGATAAATTAATATAAAAAGTAAAACTGAACACCTCCAGGAAAAGGGTAGCAGCGTTTCCTGTGACCTTTACCCTGCACGCCAAGCGTGAAGCGCACAGCAATTACGCCTGTAATTTGGGTCTATGTGCAGCAGTGGGAGTTAATAGGTTAAAACGGTTAAACTTTATGTATAAAAATTAATGATACTTATTTACCATGGACCATAAACGACTCCGAGGAGGCCGACGGCTGGACGTGGTATCCGGACGCTGTATTAATACATGCCGGACAGCTACACTCTCAGGAGTAGGGGCAACATAAAGTTAGGTTTAGGTTAATAGGCCGCAGGTCCCGTTGTCTACTGGCCCAGCATAACATGAGCTGTACACGTCGCAAAAGACCGGTCAGTGCTATCATCATCAAAAAATATATACATATCGACTGTGTTCTGTATGGAGATCTCGTAACCTCTCCAAACTTATATAGGACGACTACCGAGGGGGTTTTAAAGAGTAAAAATTTCTACATAACCCTGCTCTCTTCTCCCAAAATTATTCATTACTGTATGGCGGAAGAATTAGAAGTCACTTTGGTATCCTTCTGGATGGTTTCCATCAAGATAAGTTCCATCAGTGGTTCTGTCTCATCACCATTCGATAGACGTCCACTGCTGGACATAGGCCTCCTTCAATAGGGGGGGCGATTTGGGTCATTCGTTGATTAACAGGGTAGCATCACGAGCAGGTGATAAGTTTTTGTGTTAGATGCTCCTAAATCCCTTGGTTGGTTTGTGCCAAGGCTTTCAATAATTATACTATATTATAATTTTGATTCTCTACAGCATCTGGTGAGGATAGTTTAGGTTCCGTGAGTTGTTGTGTGGGACCTATTACTAAGTTTCGTGGTAATACGAAACGCTGTAATGAAATCCAAGGTTTCTCGTCAGTTTCTTTGTCTTTAATTGCCGCAGACAGAAAAACTTATTCATCGCGTAATTCGCGATCAACCTTGGCCGTTTCACGCGGCTGGCGATATTTCTGTATTAATTAAATGTAGATTTAAATATACTGTTTACGAACTGTTGACGACATTAAGCCATTGAAAGGAAAAAATATAGAGGAAATTGGTCTCGGTCGGATGGAATGTCAAGGGTATCTCAGAATTACTGGTGGTAGGTCTCTGTTGCTAAGCCCGGTAGTCCCGGGTTATCAAGAATAGGACTAAAGTAAGCCCTGCCTGTAGTAGAAGGCGACCGAAAGAGTTTTGAGGGTGAGGGCCATCACTGTACCTTGAGGGAGCCCGGGGCGGTGTGTAAATACGAAGTGGTCTCGTATTTTGTCGCAGCATACTTTTCATGCTGGGGAGGGCAACAGCTCTCCTCGGGATGTGCTCAGCAGTGCAGGGAGGCACCGGTGAGTTCCGTAGGAGATCCCCGGGCCTTCCATAAAACATTGAGGATGACCACCGAGGGTGTTTTAGCGGATATAACTCTCACATAACCCTGTTTTCCCCTCCAGAAGTAAGGTATCTTCTGAACATTTCCATGGCGACAATAAAGTCTGTGTTATCCTACTGTCTAGGTTGACGTCTGACCGTCTACGTAGATACCACCGCAGATCCTACTGCTACCAACAAACAATACTGTGTTCCGGTGTAAAGGGTGCTGCCAGTAAAATTACTGGGGTAACGAGACTTAACATCTTATGTCTCAAGGCGACGAGCACAATATGGTGCTTTGTACTATATTGCCACGTTATGGGGAAGCGTATCATATACCATCAGATAAATGCAATGCTCGCCTAGCCGAATTAAAAAATATATATTTTTCGTGAACTATTTCCCAAAAATCAAAAAAAAACTCACTACATAAAAGAGATCCTAAAAAATATACCTCAATTTTTTTTATTACTCATACACACTCATACACTCATTTAGTTCCGTATTTCTATTCTAACTCTCCTCCTCGATTTCATATTTCAAATTGAAAACCTCTTTTTAATCTTCGGTTATATATATAACCTTATCAATACAGTCGGGTATACATATGTTTTAATGCCTGTTTTTTACCATCAGGTGAACGCTTTGCTGGTATGTATGTATAATGAAAAAAGTAGCGATAAATTTCTAGTTAGTACTTACATTTTATTTTGTACTGCATTGTACTATTACTGTCTAACATGACACGCTATAAATTCTGAGTTCATGGTGCACGGCCACAATGGAAGCGTTCCTCACATTCCTCAGCTCGAACGCTACCAATGCCGCATACTCCGACTTGGGGTTGCACGTGGACTTTTTTTTCCTACCCCGGCGACATTGTTCATGTTAAATTTAAAACAGTAAACAACAACACGCGATAAACACATGATATGACCTTATGTTACATTGTCATATTAATATAATATTGCTTAAACACCTAAATTTAGTGTTCAATATTCAGACTTCATGCCTATGGGCATTCTCTACCGGTCAACCCAGGAGGAGAGAGTTTCTGTGGTAGGTGAAGTGTAGTAAACGAAATTTGGTAGTACTTATATATACCTCATCATGTTGTAATGGAGGATTTGTGCCGTCTCCTATCACGTTTTTTTTATGTTTGACGTGGAGGAGCCTTCGAATACCTGCCTCCGTGGGGGTAAAGACAGGTTATGTCGGACTTGCGCCGACTAAAACCTCCACGATGTTCCAACTCGTCGCTTTATGGCAGGTTTACGGGAACAGAAAGACATCCGCGACTCTGCCAGCGTCTGCCGGTTCTGCAGTCCACCTCGGAGGGAGAAAGCAAGTGAGCTTGGCTTTGGTCCCGTGAGGTGATGTGTGGGACCTCTTACACCACTTTTTATTTATAAACATACAATACTATGTATACATACGATATGTATTCATAGTTAAGTTACTAATAAACATGTGTCCTATTTATGCGATTGAATGTAAGTAATATATTGATAACTAGTTAGGGTGTTTATATATTAGTTGTCACTTTAAGACTACACAATTTTTTTTTTATTTCAGAGATGATCATGGCGTTCACCTGATGGTAAATGATACGCTTGCCCATAACTATGCGCTGGTTAAGATGGTATATACGGCATTACTGCACTTGTCGCCTTAGGACAAAAGGTTCTAAGTCTCGTTACCCTAGTAATTTCACTATCATACAGCACCCTTTAAACCGGAACACAGTAATGTTTGCAAAGTACAATTTGTCGGTTGTAATAGGAGCTGCGGTGGTACCTACCTAGACGGTCTTTGGGAAAAGAGAGTTACCATTATTAACTTAAAGAATTTGGCGATAAAATATATAATATTTTTTTGCTGGTCCACGCTTGTCAATGCTTCAGCACGATCCCATTTGATATTAAGTGATGATGTGGTCTATGGTGGTAAGGCGCATTAATCTAGTAAGTGTATCTGTGACCTTCTCGTTTATTTTAGTATGAGTGTGGCAACCCTGCGAGCGGCCGCCGCTATTGATTTTCGTTCGACCTTCTCGCAGGAGTGCGACCTGCCGCTCGGCAGGCGAGGCACGTACCCCACGCTGGGGCTGGCTGCAGCGCACGGCTCCACCCCTCCACCCCACAGACACCCTCACAATATGTTTTACTTAAAATGACACAGTAAGCTGATGGTGAATATAATCGATTTACTACACACCAATATACATCACATTTTTAGATATACCCTGAATTGGAGTCAGGATATTCACACGGCACAAACCACTTGACTCCTGGCTCCTAAATGTGATTACCTATATTAAGTAGAGATGAAATTTTTAATAATAATCTTTATTTATTTATTTCAATTAGAGCATCCACTTATTACATATCATAGAATTAAAGTATTAATTAGGTGATAACAACCTTAGTACCGTACAACGTATTAAACATATCACATGTGTGAAAAAACGTAACATACAAAAATAATAAAAATCGTAACAAAATAGATTTCAGTGAAAGAATGACAATAATAAAAAAAACAATTACAAAGGAATTACAACTACCTGTTATGTACTGCAGCTTTAAGACAAGACTAGAATATCCACTGCAATTAGTATTAAATAAAATAAATAAAAAAAAAATATTTTAAGCTAAAACCTAGAGTATCCATTGTAGTTAGTATTAAAACTCTTACGTGATACCGTAAAGAAAATTTAAGATAAAAACAAAATTACTATAGGTTAGTATCTAGATCTTCCGCGATCTAGATATTAATTAGATTTCTATAAGCGATAAATCATTATTATCGTCTAGTTTGAAAAGTGCTGCAATTAGTAAATTAACTAGAACCAAAAAACTTAAGCAATGCCTGACCTTAATCCCTGCTGGTATCATCATCATCAGCCTGTGGCAGTCCTCTGCTGGACATGAACCTCTCCCAAGAAACGCCACTAGATATGCTGCATGACAATAGCTCAACAGTAATTCACATTTTCATTCAACATCAACCGATTAACGCCCACTGCTGGACATGGGCTTCCCACGAAGATCTTTACTCCAATAAGTCCTGCGTCTCCTTGACCAGATCAACCCTTTTTATGAATTCACTTATCTTTATCAGCCGTTAGACGTCTACTGCTGGTCTGCTTCCGCCAATAGTGGTGGCATTTGAATCATCTCCCATCACGTTGATCCAATTTGGTTGATTTGGGAAATTCACTTATATTGAAGACTAAATCTGAACGAAGTCTGTCTTCAAACAGTTCTATACTTAGAATCGCTTATACGGTAAGTTGGATCAAGTTTAACCGTTAAACCGTTAAACTTAATTTTAACGGTTCAAGATATAACCTTGATGCTAACAATTGCTTAAATAGAAAAGGATACTAATTAAATCCGGTTTAAGTTGAAGATAGATTTATGCTCACATTATTCGTTATTTACTTGAATTACTTATCACCTATTAATGAGTTCAATTATATTCAACCAATTATATATATACATCTATACATAAAGAGTAGGTTTTCTTTTTGCCGGTGACGAAGTACTGACGCAGCTGCATATTTGTACTGCTAAATAGTAATGTGCAAACATTACTGTGTTCCAGTTTAAAGGGTGCTGTATTTTAGTGAAATTACTGGGGTAATGATCTTGTGAGGTTCAATGATACCAAAACACAGGCGTGTCTTTTCACAGCCAAAAGGAGCCAGTTCACCTTGTCTCCTACTTTTCGAGGTGTGTCCT
>DWLS01001383.1:0-22142 GCA_018246255.1 Pachliopta kotzebuea | reverse complement strand
GTTTTTTTGGGGGGCGCGCCCCCCCACCTCCCCCCCCCCCCCCCCGGGGGGGGGTGGGCAGTGGGTTGGCATTTACCCCCCAAAAAAAAAAAAAAAAAAAAAGACGTCCGTTGTTCAATATAGTTCATCCTAAGAACCTTCAATAAACCTCCCCGTACTCAGCGACTGTTCACGACTATCATATCATCGGTTGCCGACCGGCACCAAGTCTACCAAAGCTGAATGCCATTTTGAGATATTACTGCTTAAACATTCTTCAGTTCATTGACTAACGTCTCGCAATTCATTTGGTCCATGACCTTAATTTCGTTACGGAACACCTTATATTTAATAAGGTGTTCCATATATTTAATAGAGTAAAGAAAGTTGTAGCTTAGTCCTCCTTATGTTCTTCACTTTGAATCATACACACAAGTACGAATTAAATACTCTTTATATATTTGCCATAAAACATTTTAACTTTTAAAAAGAGTATAAAACTTTTTTTATATTAGCCAATTTCAATATTATATCAGAAATCCTATTATCAAATATCATGGAGGCAAATAGATTTACTAGTAAACCATGATCTTGCATGAATTTAAAAATAATACTGTCTAACTTATGACATAATTATAAATACAAGTGTCTAAAAGTTATGATAAGTCAATGTATTTAAATTAATTTCGTTGGTTAACCAAAATTACCCGACTGTTCAAAATGTCAGCTCCAAATAATTTGTATTGCGATTAAAACTAATTAAAAAACTTTCATTAGATTAAATATACGCATTATTTTAAAACTAGGACGTCATCAAATGTATCTGTAACCTGATTAAATACCAGGAACATAACAAAACACTTTCTTAGCAATAAATATGTCATATCCACATGATATAAAATAAACAATTTTATTGTCACCTTAATGTTAGTTTAAAATTGATCAACGCCTCCCGCTGTTCCCGTAACCCGAAGCGGGCCAGGTTGGGCACCTGGCCCCGCCAACGCTTCGACGTCGTCGGGACTTCTCTATTAGCCGGAGAAGTCCCTCTTTAGAGGGAGAAGTTCGGTCTATGCCGGGACCGGCCGTCGTTGGGGTGCTCTGTCGCTGACAGATCCGATAACGGCTGATGGCTTTCGCGGTAGGTTTAGTCGGTAGGGGCCGCCTAGGCCGAGTCCCACACACCCCTCCGGGCCCATCCAGGGCACCGGCGGAACGTCTGTAAAAGGATTACCCCGCGTTAAAAAAAAAAAAGTCAATGACTTGTTCATTTCCAAGATATGTCATTGATTTAAAAAAAAATAATTCAATCCTCTAAATTATGATGTTATGGTAATATCATTATAAGGTAAATTTAAAGCGAATTACATACGTAAAATGAATTACAATAGTCTATATATTTTAAATAAAACTTTAGTATGAAATAAATGTTCATTGGATTTTTATAAATAATTCTTAAGAAGCATTCATGATGGGAAAGACTTATGAGACTACTTTATACAGAGCCTAACATTTCTAATAATATCAGATGTAATAATGTCATCAAAATTTTCACGATGTTGCCTTTGAATTACAGATTATTAGTCCCATAGCCTACAATATTCCGACATTCTCCCACGCCTACATTTATTACACTCGCATTCAGGAAACGAAGCAGCTGTCGTTCTATTTATTTTTTCCTCCTTCATTATTCGGTATAAATGCTTACTATACAATTCCGTCTCAAGATTTGTCACAATATAAATCGCCGAATTATTCCTTCTTTTATAATGATTAACATTAAAAAGTTTACGGTCTGTAGTAAAGCCGAAAATGTATGCAAAACTGAAACGAGTTCAAAGTTAAAGTTAATTCAAACAAGTCGGCGTGAGTAGCAACTGAAAATACAACTAAGTTTAATACTTTACGTTGACGCATGATAAGAAATTAAAACATCGTTTTTGAGAAATGTTGTAATGATTTTTTATTAAAAATATCTTTTTGGTTAATTTATCATCGTCAAAGTCGTAAGTATTAATGTTTTCTGCTCCGACCATGACCTCATCATGTACTACGATTTTTCATATAAACAGTTTGGCTCTGGCCAAATACAACACAAATCAATGTAAAGAATACTGTTAAGTTGCTGAGCGCTACTTCTAATTAATCAAGATTTTTTACAGTGTATTTATACAAAGACATGGGTGTATGATTTTACGAAAACCGTCCTCAACCAGCTACATTCAGTAGTCCTTTCATATAAACTGTCGTTAATTGGCATACTGCTCGGTACAGTAAACACAGAGAAACTTTGAAGTTAGTAATTTGTAATGTGTGTTGAGATATTAGCTTGATTTCGGTCTTTTAATAATAATTTAATTATGTTTACAACAGAGACACGTGCTTATTAAAATATTTTTTTAATTTTCAATAATTTTCTTAACGAGTTATTTCAGCTTAGTATTTATACTAAAGCTCTTTATCTATTATTATTGTGTAATTATATCTTTACTAAAACAGCCTGGTAATTAATTCGTTTCTTAAGTAATCAAAATATTCAGAATTAAATAAAATCAGAAAATACATAAAATTATTGTTATCGTAAATTTTTCTTATCTAATGCAAGTCAAATCTAATAAAATGAACGTCGACTGTTCTTCTCGTCGTATAAATTGTTCGTCTCGTTGTATAAAAAAAATCTATTTTATATATATTTGATATCACATCTCAGTACATATTAGCAAGAATATATTATGCAAAAACTCACAATGAACTTTAATTGTTATTGGTTTCCGTTGTAACTACATCTAGCTCGTGTTTGCTTAAGGATACAAAATGTAAAAAAAAAAACAGGAATTATGAATATTTAATATTAGTGAAAATATTATCTACAGTTTGCGCGTCATCGTGAATTTTCTTCTTTGAGGAGCGAAGCTTTATTACGCCCTTCTCGTATTGTACGATAGATACTTAGGGTCTTTACATTAGGAGCCACTCAGCAGTCGAAACTAAATCTGATGAAAGTACTTTTGGGTCACGTTTAAGTGAATAGAGTTCGCGGAACAATGACTATAAATATTTCTACGAATGACTTGCGAGTTTTATGCAATATGCGTCGTATAACGAAAAGATGAGAACACAAGATGAATCTTTTATCTGAAGAAAAATTATAAATAAATCTTTACCCCAATGTTTAACGTTCGAGAATAACTTGTAAAGGTTTATAGTTTGAAGATCACTGTGACTTACGCAACTTTAGGAAAAGAAAAGACTGTGTAGGAATAGGAAACCGATAGTCAATCACCAACAAAATCTTAATACATCTTTGTTTTAAATATGGGTGACAAAGCTATTGATTTGAAGTCGCAGTTGGAATACTGCTGACAGACGAAAAGAAAAGGTGTAGATCCTCTTTCGTCCTCTTAAACGAGCAAATGGCTATCGAGGTGAATGGTACACTTGCATTTCTATCGCCTGTAATATATGTATAGGTTAGGTTAGGTTCTGTGCAGATGAGGATTTTAAAGGTTTAGCTCCACTTTGTTTTTTAAACTTGTACATAACTATTGGGACGATTTTTAATCACGTAAACAATGACATAGTATGCAAAAGCGTTACTGAAAATTTTAGCAGCAACTAAAAATTTTTGGTCATTGGTCCAGAGATAATCAATTAGATTAATATATAAAACGCACTCAAAATGAGAGTATTCTTAAAACAATTATATAAACTATGTCTAAATAAACGAATTACTTTTAGAAAGTTCCCCAAAATAATACGAAGTGCTCTTGTATACTCTGTGAGGACATAAGGATATAACATCTAAGTACGTCACGTTTACTAGTTATTATTATTTATGTCCTCCAGAAATATTGACGGGAGGTCGGCAATATGTCCGTGGGTGTCAACCTACTTACATCGTCATAAAAATGTCTAAACCGACCACAATATGAAGAGGCTGAAACATATTCCCGATATGGTATTTACCGAACATGACAAAGTTAGTTTTTGCTTTTTTTATATGTATCTGTATTCCTGTTGAATGATGATAAAGAGACAAAAAATTTCAGATATTTAGAGAGTCAATTATAATTCACTTAAATTAAGTAAACAAAAGTTAAAAAAATTGTTTATTTTGTAGTAGTTATCTCTGTCTTAGTATTACTTAAATTTTTTCTTCGTACCTTGCACCTTGTTTTTATCGTCAGTATAATTCGGTAAAATATTATACCTGTTATAGGCACTACCTGTACACCGTGAGGTTGATAAATGGCTCTATCATCATCCTATCATTGGCGTTTCAGATTTAGAGTAGGTCCAGGGACCTATATTTTCTATAAGAGAAGAGCTTAGTCGCTGCTATGTATTTGTTCTTTTTTACAGTTTGAGTAGATTTATTTTTAAAAATTCATGCAAGTCATTTAAAGCGACTAATTCAATCAATTTAAAAATCGTAGTGTTATCCAGAGTTTTTCTCATGAATTAGCAATTTTTATGAAATTCTTTTTAAATTGATAACGTGTAAAGAATAACTTAAAAATAGACCTATTTAACTTTAGAACAAACAATATTTAGTATGCAATGTTAGCCTGTTAAGTTGTTCAGAAAGAGTACAGGCTAGACTACTGTGAACATCAATTTGCATTAATGCAGCCTAGCTTCCAATTCATGAACGAGTTTAAAAAGCAAAGGATGTTGTTCTTTGCAGAAAATTAAATACAAATAAATTTAAAATTGTTCCTTAATTTTTTTAAAAAGATTTATGGAAAACCACAAACTTTCTACGAAGAATTTTTATGATAATAAAAGTCGTTGTCTTTATTATTGAAGGTCTTAAAAAGAACTTTCATATGTGCTTAAATATTTTTTTAAGAGACGTTAAAGAGAGACGAAATTATAAATAATAAAATTTAATTTTTTGTCTAAATATATAAAAATTGTAACATTTTCAAAATGCGATGAATGTTTAATGTAATAAAAATTGTAATGTTTTGGTTTTATAATTTACAACAGCAAAATTGAAAAAATTACTCACCAAATGATAAGACATGTGTAAGTGTTCTCCATTGAGCTCTTCAAACTGCTTCCGGTCTCCTTGGCATACCCCTAATCAAGTTACCCGTAAAATCTTAGGGGATTAGCGTTCCATTCTTCCTGTAATACATTTATAAACCGGGCTAAAATTCTTAGCTTCATTTCTCTTCCAAGCTTTTACTGGCTTCATATTAGGTGTATGTTGATAGAATGTGCTTAGTACCTTGATTTCCATATTTCCAAAGACAATGAAGGCAGGAGTTTAAAAACCAGTATCATGAAAAGGTATGTAATGTAACAGTAACTATGACCTGGACTTTCTTATAGCATAATTTGCTTGCTATTTTTTTCCTAAGATATAGGTTGAATATACCTCCTTTTCGGTTGTTTTTATACTTTATTCCTGCTATCATCGAGCTTTAAGGTAAAATCTAGATACCTTTATGAACATTTATCTATATCTTTGTCCACTGTGGTTCATTTATATCTTGTTGTGTGTCTTTTAAGTACTAAAACTTGTTACTCGTAATATTAGGGTCATATAACTATAGGCCAATCAGACACAATTACAATTTACGAAACAATTTTTAAGTATTACTTCTTATTCTTTCTATTTAGATGTTTTTATAGGAGAAATTTCGCGAAACGGTGTAATTTTGTATACTTAAATAATGTTTATTAATATGAAACAACTCTCGAGTGAGCTACTCCATTATTATAATGGCTAATCTCGGATATATATCAAGAATTATCCTTATGGCTGATTATATCAATACGTTTATAATACCTCGTTAGAAACAAATTACAAAGTGATATCAATAAAAGAAAACCAATATCAACTTCTAACAGCTCATATCTGTTTATATTTGTATTTACGAGATCCAATTAGACAAAGCAAACTATAATGCTTACCGTTAACAATATTTTGAAAATATATTGCCACAAGAAATTATATATTTAATTCTATCATTAACGAAAAGTTTTTATTGATACAAAATTTATAACAGACAGCTAAACATTCCTTATCATATCCACCTGATTACTAAATTTTTCTTTGACTTTATAGTTAATTTTGTTATAAAACTAATATAGGAAAGATTATCAATATCTCCATTAATTACATGAAAGTTTATTCTTTGCTTCAAACGCTGTTCATGTCTGATATTCTAATATCTTTCATAAAACTATTCACGGAGCAACGCTGTACCGCAGTCAAAGGATGGTATCTGTGTAGGAAGCTATATTAAGGTCAAATAGAAATTACACTTTGTCTAGGCTTTGCTTTGAAAGGGAAAGAACCTTTAAAAGTTTAAACTTTTAGAGGTTCTTATATGAGGATTATTAAAAAATTCTAGCTATATTAACTTTATTGATCAAAAGAAAAATTTTCAGGGCGATATAATAAATGTAAATAAAAAAAAATACATTGAAATTCTTATACTATTTATTACAAGATAGCCTGAAAGAGATAACGTTTAATGATTAGGTCGTTTAAAAAACCTATTTTTATATGGTTTATCTTTTTTACTCATGAATATATAGAAAAGTATTGAATCTTTTATGAATAAGTATGCCGATTTAAAAAGTACCTATGTCTGTTTATTAATTTATTATCACCAATAATTATATTACGTACTGGACACAGGGATGTTAACCAAGTTGTAAGTAGATAACTATATGATAAGTTAGTCATCCTTAGAGACTTACCGGTGTGTAAATAAGTTATTTATAATAAACTAAAATAAAAAAAAATTAAAATTGCGATCGCTGATCCTCTCTGTTAAAAAGAGAACGTATACAATGTGAATTTATATTTGTTTACTCTTAGGGCAATGAGTACCCCTGGCGACAGAACTCTGTACAAGCTTTGTCGTGGTTCCCAAGAGTACGCCGTTTGCCTGAATCTACTCACCGTGTTATAGATCCCGCTGAAGGTACAGAATAAATTAATTAGCCTTAAATGCTATAGCTTACGTAAGAAACACAAATTAATTTAATACAAAGTATTATTTATATATTAATTCAATTATATATGAAGCCATTACGAATATTAACATTAAATGATCATCCATGTATTATCATTGTTATTACCGAACCTCCTTTAAGAATATAAATAAAATTTTCAAAGATTGTTGAACCCGTTTACAATAAACTTACTCGTATTATAAATGAACCAAATTTAATTGCTCCATATTACTGTTAAAATTATGTTATTCGCTTCGCTCTAAAATATTTGTTATAATCATATGTATTTACATGTTAATAATAATATTGTAGTAAAATTCTGTATTTCTTCTAACCTAAATCTGTTTAAGTTTACATTTAGAAGACATTTTTTTTATTTAATAAATATCACAGTAAACTTTAGAATGGCTAAAAGGGCAGACCTAATACCACTTTAGTGTTTTCTTCCAGGCAACACATAATGTTATCAAAAATCAAGTCACTTAACCGTATTATTAACTTCAAAATATTTTGTTTATTCATAAAGAGGTTTTGTGATAAATCCATATTTAAGCGACAACAAAAATATTATTTACTGTATTTTTTATAATATTTATTATTAATAAAAGTTTGGCTTTAAAATTTTCCTTAAAATCTTAAATTATTTGGGTTTAGTTAAAATCTTGCCGGATATTTGTACTAGCATAAATTTTTCTTGTCAGTGTATAAATGAACATATATAAATATGTATTTATGTATATACGTAGACTTATATACATGTTAACATTATCGTAAGCACTTTTAAAATCACTAAACTTTTACTAAGCATTAATGTTTAATATCTCTTGGATTAAGTGAAAATTTTTTGCTGTCAGATTGTTTTCTAGTGACTTCGGATGAAGGAGAAATGTTTTACAAATCACCTTCGAACGAACCTTCTGTGTGTGGAATATACATGATTGCTGATCCGGATAAAAGAATCCAAGTCACGTTCAACTATTTGGATGTACCATGTGATAATGGAGGATTAGTTGCGGTAATAGACATTTGTCATTTAATTACACGTAAAACATAATATTATTGGCAAGTACTCTTCTTGCATCTTTAGCCCTTTTTGTTACTAAAGTTCATAAGAGAGAGTTATAACCATAGTCCATAGTAGATAACAAACGTACATTTTGACCTTTTGGATTAATGAAAATCAACTTGATTCTAATATATTACATAGTACATCAAAAGCTTCACAACTACAAAGAAGCTCTGTAATCTTCTTTGATAAGATGAAAGTGAGTAATTCTTCCTTTGGATCTTTATTATTCGCATACCTGGGTATTAACTTTTTACGCGGACTGCAGACTATGAATAACAATGATAATTATTAATGGCAACCTGAATTAAGATTATTTAATATTCAGAAACAAGAGTCGTGATAGCTTAGTGGTTTTAACGCCAGCCATACACGCGGAAGGTATCGGGTTCGAATCCGGCCTGTACCAATGAATTTTTCAATTTATGTGTAGTTAGTATAACTACTAATAACACGTACTTTAAGTCATGTATCAAATCACGTGATAATGATCATAAAAGAAAAATTCGGAAACAAGCCGTAGTGGTTTAGCAAATGCAACCACCGATGAATACACTCAATCGTTTGGTTTTCTCAACATTTTTTTGGAGTATCTCGCTTTTATTCAGTTAGTTAAAGAAATCGATCTTTGTAATGAGCGTTGCCAATATTCATTCGCACATAAAACTTTAATTTACGAACCATGACCGTTATTTGAGCCTTTTTTTAGACTGAAGGTGCAATCAATAAAGTTTGAGGTCTGCATTTTAGCGGAGACTAGCTTTTATATATTTGTAATTTCTGAATAAAATCTATTTGAAATTGTTAGCTCTCGCTACTGTTTACTTTTTCGGATTTTTAAATTGTATCCACAATTTTTATCCTTTTCTCTTTTTGTTAACACGTAAGTATTCGTTTGAATATAAATGAATAAAATTGACTTCTACCCTTTTAAATTCAACTATTCACTACTTTTACCCAGATAAACACTATTTAAAAACTAACTAAAGTCTGTGCCTGTTTTTTTTATTAAAATCTAATATAAAATTATGGTCTTTTTGCTTAGTTTAATAAGTACTTATATTTCAGTGGGTGGATGGTTGGGAACTAAATGGACAAGTTTGGCCAGCGGATGCCTGGGATGATGAGCGCCTCGTCGAGTCCTGTGATAGACGACCTCAACGTAAATTGACATCGAGACAAAACGCTGCTCTCATACAGTATCGAGTACCCGCCAGGGGTAAAGGATTTGCAGTAACTGTGCGACATGTGAAAAATTCAAAACGTGAGTTATTTTTATAAAACCCTTTCATTAAATCAAAATGAAATTTCCAAACTATTTGATGTAAAAAATATAGAACACCTTTTTGGCTGTTTTCTTTAACAAATAATAACTTTCTATGGATGTTTCGCAATCGTGAGCAGAAAGTTCAAAAGTTATTGTTTCGTAAGGAAAAACTTCGCTATTGCCAAGCCTATATTTATTATGTGTGAGTTGAATGGAATTTTCAATTTCATGTTACAAATAAAAATTAAGGACGGCATCTACACAATATATCAATGTTACTTTGGAATCTGGACCACTTTGCCTTTCACACCCTCTTCGATTAACTAGAAGTTGCTATTTTTGCCATCATTTATTTCTTTGCTTAAATAAGTGTATATTGTACCATCGTTATCTATTTTTGAAACTTCTGGAACATTTATTTACATAGATTTAAAATTACAGAATCACTGTCATCAACGTGGCTATCATGAATGTCCTTTGTCCCACCTAGGAGAGAGAAAATACTGAGTTTAAGTTCAGGAAGAATCAGAATAACGAATATTGTTTCATAAAAAATATACTCATAGTCTGGCAACACAACTAACAACAGTTTAAAGGAAGTGGCCGCCGATAGGGTGTTTATATCTCATAAAGAATTTTCAGTGACACTAGTGAGAAAGTCAATCAATGTTTTATTTGCAGCGTGCAATATAATGGTGTTTGGCTCGGAGGGTGTGTATACACTGCGCAACCATGGCGAGACTGGAAATTGCTCGGTACTGGCAATATCGCCTACAACCGTTCGGATATTGGATCTCGACGTTGGACAATCTATGAAAAGGGGCCCGTTGAGCCTTGAAACTGGAACTATTCATCATGTGAGTTTCGCTTTAAATTTATAAAAACGTTTCTCGCTTCACCTATAAAACGAAAATCGTCCTATGCGCTCACCCTCATTATCAATGAGTGCCATCTTCAAAGCAAAGTTCGGTGGTCATAGGAGAAAACTATTTCGATTATGTGCCTTTGTAGTTCCAACACTTTTTTAGCTTTTACAGTTATTTTTTAAGGGTAACTAATACGCCTGTGTCCAGCAGTAGTGTCAATCATCTGATGATTATGAACGTTAAAATGTTATATTGTAATACGATGTTTTTGAATTGCGTATAATACATTATTGTCGTAACTGTGTAAAATTTCATAATAATATTTACCAAACACTAATTTAATACAGTTATCAGCTTAATTAACGTAATTAATTTAGATTCGACGGCGACGGATGTCCAATAAATTAAACATTAAAATATTCCAAAAATTATTAAAGTTAATAAAATTCTTTTTCACATCGATAATCTTTTAATTATACAGATAGGCAAAAATGATAACTTTTTAAAAATTGTTCTTATAAATCTCGTTACTTGAAGTTCATATCTTATGCTAATTTAGTTCTTAAAATAATCCAAGTAGTATTCGAAAACTATTTAGAGCATATATTTAAATATCAACATACTAATGAAGTTTAACCGAAACAATTTTTTTATATTTAATAAGGTTTATCATTTAGATATTTCACAAATTATAACTTTGTTTCTAAAGATATTGTTCCTCATAAAAATAATCAGTTAAACGAAGGGTCATTCAACATTTTCGTTTCTATCTCACTAAGTAATCTAAGTACTTATAAACTTCGCTGCTTGGTTACACAAAAACAAAGCCAAGTTTTGTTATAAATGTTGTGAACTAGATAGAAATTGTTGTAGGCGATAACGACGGTTAATATGGGTGACTGACCTTACAACAGCTCTTCTTTCTAACTTACCCTGTTATACCGTAGACACAAGCCTTATCTTAGATCTGTTTCGTAATAAGATATTTTTTATCAACTCATTTATCAGGATAGATTTCTTTTAAAATTGACGTATACATTAATTATAATCTTAATGTACATAGTAATAACATAAGTGCAGAAGTAACAAGATATTTAGACTGTATGTCATCGAATTTATCCGAATAATTAAACAGATGGAAGATATAATATTCTCGAGAGGATTTTTTTATTGACCCTGTACTAACATTTGACCTCAATTTCACACGATATTAAGCGACAATGAGACCAAAGATGGTTATGAGTAAAACCGGGTGACATTAAACAATACCGTCAAAAAAATCCACCACATCTTGACTCGGAATCGAACCAGGAACTTCCGTATTATTATTACGCTTAGTTTCTCACAAAAAAATTGGCATTGATAAATAGAAATTAGAAAAGATAAAATGGAAAAAAACTCAGTCTCAATAGAAAGAAAAAACACTTTCCTAATTTCATGGTCCTAGCTTATTTTTTATCGACTTCAGATGTACTTTTTACGAATTATGGAAATTGGACTATACTTTAAAAGTTATTTGGCTGTAAAATAAACAAAAGTTAATAGAAATACATATTGAATTGATAACCTGGATGTTAAATATCTCATGAAAACAAATCATTTAGTATATCTTAATCATTCGAGCTTATTTGAAAATGTTGAAAAGCGAGAATTACATTTGATTTTCTTGTCATTCAACCTTAACTTAGATTATGTTTGAAATTCGTTTCCTTTGATGTATTTGAATGTATATTAAATTGTAAACTCGTTTCATTGGTATTAAATTTAACTTCTACGTATATTTTGTAAAAGTTATTTTCTTATTAGATATACTATGACGTTATTTAAACATGCTCTGATTATATGTATTTAAATATTAAGCAAAAGATATGACACCTGTTCTACTTTTTTGCTCGATTCCTCTTCGCATTGATAGAAGATAATATAATATTAAATTGAATAAAAGCTTTTAAGCAATTAGATATTCTTCTTTAACAACACAGTTGATACTTTTGAACTGTACTAAAATTTTATTGTTAATGTATAAAATTTAACAAACTTCTAAATGTGAAGGACGCTTTCAACGGAACTAAAGTACCCACATACAAAGTAACGACAATGTTTCGTAAATCACTTAATAATCGAAAACTTATTATTATATCCTTACATATAACGAGGCGACTAAGGTCATCATCTGATGGTAAATGATATATAATAAGTAGCTATTTACAATGATTATGTCATTACAATCCATTTGTTTCCTTTTTATTATTCTCATTTTTACATCGAGTGTATTAAATACATAAATTAATTAAAAAATTCACATCCATAAAATATTAATTGTGTTTGTAGTGCACAAAAAGAGGATTGCCTGATTACGTTGACATCGGCGGCAGCAGTGGTCTGGACCACACTAAAATGGAGGTACTTGAAAGTGTATGCGGACTGGACTCCAATGAAGGTAATAAAGATAATGATTAATCCATTATAATAATTATGTGACAACATTTTAAACGACACTTATGGCTTTAACATGTAATTGAAAAAGAGACATAAATTTCTGGAATGAATAAATAAACGAATGGCCAATATATTGGCTGTTAAATATAAGGAAAAAGGTTTTTGTCAGTGTTGTTAATATAACCAATGCACATAATATTTTTTTTCCAATCGCATTAAATATCGTTAGACAGGAATGTCGGTGATGATATTAATATGTTCCTTAATATTCTGTATTTATAAAACTCAAAAAATGTTTATTGGAGACATAATTGTAATTTTTAAGGCATTTTGTGTTAAATACACTACCTTCCATATCACACTTCTAAGAGATCCAAAAAGTCGTTCATAAAAAAAATTGCGATGTTTGAAATAAATAATTAAAAACCCCACTTACTATTTCCATGATCACGGTTGATATAACACAGCGTAATTCTTTGATATATTTTATAGGACAATATTCAACATAGTTATTTGGTTTTTTTCACATATTTGTTGAATCACTCAATAACACGTTAAAGTTTATCAAGTGAATTAAAAAATTCTAATATTTTTTAGATGATACATTTATATTTGTAACAAAAATTGTTGAAAGGTCATCTATCGAGAGAAGCTGACGGGAACAAGTCGATAAGGAAGATGAGATTATGAGCAAAAAGATATTTGAAGACAAAAAGCTCATTTCAACAAAGAAGTTTATAGTAATAGTTACACTTACGACAATATGTATAATACTTTATTAAAATTAAAGAATACAAACAGGAAGTAGAAAAGAAATGATTATCTTTAAACTCATGCACAGGTTTATTCAGTTATATTACGTTACGTTCGTTATAAATACGAAAATTCACGTATTAAATTTACAACACATTTGAGTATTGAAACTAAAAACACACTTCGTTGTACTTAAGCAAAATTTAAAGGCTCATTATACCTTTACAGAAATACAAATGCTTTTTTGTTTAGAAAAAAATATTTAATTGTTAATTTAAAAACTAAAACATCCCTTAACTGTTCTTAAATATATATGAACTTTTCTAACAGTTGAGGCACTACATAAGATCAATTGCCTAAAAATTAAGTCAAACAGTTTTATTATATTAATGATAAAACTTGTGTTTATTGCACGAACCAATTATGAAGGCAGATAATACGCGTTTAAAAAAACAGTAGAGTATTTTTTGTATATATTTAGACTTTATAATCATCATTAGCCGATGACACATTGATTCTACACTGTTCGCTTCTGTACCCAAAGTATTTCCGTATGTACAAGAATAAATTAAAACGAAAATCCTATATAATCCGCTCAGGAAATAAAATGAAGTACAAAAGAATAATTAATCTTCAATCAATCATTCAATTGATTGATCTCTTGACGCAGACACTCTACTTTTGTCTACAAAGAGTAAGGTGCAAAAGTGATCATGTTAGCAATGTAGTTTAGTGCCTCGTTACTAAAACTACCTACCAATAAAAAGTAAGTAGGTAAATAATAAGTCACTTGACTTTGTTTCAGGTCAACGACTGGCTTACATCGCATGCGAGGACACGGTCGTTCGTTTGGTGTCCAGTGGGCTATATAAAAACTCTGTGACACTCGCCTTCGGACCCTTGCCACTTGAGCACATCGAACAGGCCGATTTGATCTGCGGAATAACCGATATCTAAAGTGATTCATCAACCAGAAGTTTTCGCCTACCGCCTCTGAATTTTCAAATAATGCTATGTTGCATGATAAGTAAAAATCTTTCGTAGTATATAAATATTTTTTTTCTAAATGTAATTCAAAGATAAAGTTAACACATTTCAATTTTTAATTGCGATTATAAATCTTAAATATTTAACACTAGATTTACCAACTGTTTAACTATACATATTTCTACCTAATCCTAATACATTTGTTATGAATATATATAAAATAACATAAAGTTCATAAAATTATTTTTTTAGTCAAAGTTACAAAAGTCATGATATCATTACAGAAAGAAAATATTTCATCAAGAAATAATTTCAAATTGAACTTGGAAGAACAGTCAATTAAACTGATCTGGTAAATCTAGAGTTAACAATATGTACTGCATGGGGGTGACGCCAAGAACAATCATATGTAATATGTTGTAGGAATCTTGTAGAGCACATCAGTATGTAATTATAGATTTATTACTCATGAATGGATCAGTATATAATTCATGTAATGACCATAAAACAATCTTAAAGTTTCATATTAATTTTTAAAAACTTTTAATGAAATGGATATTGCAAAAAAATATTAATTCTTCATTGTTGTGATTATTTTTGTTTCTGTTCCCTTCAGTATAATAAAGAGGGTAGATAATGTATGAAACTTCATATAATTTGGCATTAAAACCCTTTATGAGAACCAACATTCAAATTTTTATCTTAATACTCCTCATTACGTAGCAGTTATATTACTATCATTGGTTTACATTGAAAGTGATAAGAATAATGTTATTACAATAGATATAGCTGACACGCATCAAATATAAAAATGTAGAAAATCGTGAATTATTGATTTGTTATAACACAGAACCCCTCTCACTTGACGCAATATGCACCTAGTCTAATCTAGTCTAAATATTTATGTAAACTATTGTATTGAGATGACCTCAACTAATAAAATTATACTACTCGTCATTATATCTTTTAATAAATTAAATGCGTCACACATTCATTTGAAAGATGTACGTACCTTTACTAAGTCTTAAGTCATATTTATTTTTCATCCCAAATTTGTTTTTTGAGATGATCTTATATAGACCACAGTATGACTGACTTACTGCAGCCTCTATTTCTTCCGTTAGATAGTAGTGTGCAAACATTACACTGATTTGAAAGTGCTACAGCTATTGAAATTATTGAAATAACGTACTTAACATCTTATATATCCTAATCATGATGGTATATCCTAAACAGCGTCCCGTTCATATAGGCAGCTGTATTACTTACCATCTAGTGAACTTCTCGTTTGCCGGATAATAAGAAAAACTTTTCCTAAGGATTGTACATATAAGGAAGTGTTTTAAAATTTCAATGACGAAGTGGTTTATTGAGTTAGAGCTAATATCAAACAATTTTAAATTAATCGACAGGAAATAAAAAATGAGTACAGCACTTCTAGTTTTGATTAGTACAGCTGTAATCCCTGTAATTACTGACTGCATTTTTTTACGTCTTCTCCTGTGCTTCATTTTCAAATAACATGTTAAATAAGAGTGCGTTTAATAAAATTTATTAGTT
The DNA here is from genome assembly GCA_018246255.1 of Pachliopta kotzebuea. Lineage (NCBI taxonomy): Eukaryota > Metazoa > Arthropoda > Insecta > Lepidoptera > Papilionidae > Pachliopta > Pachliopta kotzebuea. Next base: position 6,247 of record DWLS01001383.1, on the reverse strand, counting down.
ATGGTAATAAATACCGAAACGACTACTTTCCATTATAAAGACCATCTAAATGCAACAATCAAAAAAGATAGGTCGTTGCCTTAACTTCTGTTAATCTACACGTATAACACTGACGGTAGATGGCAGTTTTCTTACTAACATTTGAGCCTCGCTCGGTGTAGTTCCGAAGATTCAACATTGTTCTGAATTTCTATAGGCAGGCAAGCTAATTATCATGCTAGCTGTTAAAAAAACCAGAACTTCTAAACCCATAAACATTGTTGTACTACGAAACATTTTTTTATTTGCTTCATATTCCCTCGTCATCATCATGTTCTTAATAAAGTTCTTAAAAAACCAGTTTTTTATTACAAAAGATAGAATAAATTTGCTGCTATTTTCAAGAATGGACACTTACACTTAACCCTTCATAAAAATATAAATTAAATAAAAGATTATATAACTGTGAACTATAAAATACACTACAGTTGCATAAATAAAGTAATGGTATAATAAAAAATTGTAATTATATTATATTTTATTGATTCAGGACAGAGACAATAACATGTAATTAAATATTAAAGCAAATTATTACTATTGCGTAATGTTTAGATAAATTATTTGTTTTAACTACATCCAAATAAATATTTTTATTACTGTACAAAAGAACTTGAAAATACAAAAGAATTGTATTTATTTTTCTACTTTCATTCAGGAAACGATTTGTAAATTATTTAAAACATCTAGGATTATTTACGGTATTAATTATTAGTCTAAATGCGGCAATAGTAACCAAATTTAACATTAACATCTGTGAAGCATTATTTTAACCATCGCTTTACATCTCGCTCTACTCATTCACATTAATTATCCAGTTAGTTTTTAAATAAACGTGAATAACAACCATTTCTTTACAAAGCAATGAAATTGTTGATATATAAACAACGGGATACGACGTACAAAATGGATATTGTCAATGTCAACCGCATTTCTGTTATATATTTCTTTATTTAAATAGATAATATAAAATAAATAAGTGCACACCGATATGTATACGTTATTTAGCACCTAATTTAAAGCAGTGTCTACTTTTACATTCAATTTAGCATATGACGTTTAAAAGCACTTCACAGATAACATTTAACATTTAATTCACTAACAAACAGTATCGAGATTACGTATGAACATCTAAGCATTAAAGATCTAGGATAGTATTTAAACATGCCTGTATTATTATTTTTCAATGTAAATAGATATATCTTTCATAATATATTTTTCAACTATTACAACTAGTTTTAGGTTTTTGTTTTAGTATAGTCTATTAGAATATAACTTGATGTACATTTGTTATATAATAGTTTAAATTTATGCTATACATTAACTAATCAAAGCTCGTTTAAAACAAAAAATACCAGCTTATTTTAATCTCACAATGTTAGACATTAATAAATAAATCTAATGTCAATCACATTCAATCTAATCTTTAATGTTATTCTAAAGACTATGGTTACAATTACAGATTTTAGGGGAAATATCAGAAAACTGTATTACAAACCTAATGATGATCCAGTTGATGATTTTATGATGATATCTGAATGTGGTTTAATACATAATATGTACCAACTTCATTCTTTTAACAATTTGTAAGATCTTTAGGCCAATAATTCATAAAACAACTTTTACTCTTTTAAATAAAGTATATATAACTTTACAATCTTGAAGAACAGATCAAAGATAGCTTAGTCACTTTATCAGGATTTCTATTTAATTTCAACATAATAATCTTTTGGCTAGTATATCCATAAGCCGTTTGTCCTGCATTGAATATACTAAAAACACTTCAGTTAATAATTTTTCTGATTAGTCTGCGTACATAATTTCTGTATAAAGAGAACTTTATGTATTAAGTATTATTTATTGTTTCTATATTTATTAGGAGAAAAGATTTTCATGTTTTGATGTTTACTTTTTAACAGATCAATCATCGTACTCAATACTCGAGCTTGTAATATTGGTGACGTTTAAGTCAAAATAAGTTGTTTAGTATCTTAAATTATACGTTTTCTATTGCCTACTACAAATTATACTAACTACATGCCGTACTTGCTAATCTTCAATGAATTCATCGAAACAATTATCATCATGATGTTGTGTAGCGTTTTAAAAATTGTAATTTCAAATATTAATTAAACATACATACATGTATTATAAATATATCTTAATTTGTAGGTTAACAATACAACATTTCACTGAAAGCAACTAAGTGATCTATCTCACACTAGGCTACAAATAAATATAGTTACATTCACATAAATTAAAAATTCCTTTAAATGAAATGTAGATCTTACAACATACAAATACATTATTTTATTAATAGTTTAGAGTTATACTAATTAAAGCTATCCCATACAACTTCTTTATTTGTGCTAAATTCAACAAGAAAGCGAGTGTGGGTGCAAGGTTTTTTTTTTTCAGAACCTACACCGTGCGTCTGAGCATAACATCCGCTAATGCTGAGTGAGCTCCTGCAGTGACATGGAAGTAAATACGGGTAGTTTCAATATATTCTTGAACACGCTATCCACTCTATACCAGTGATTACCACTGTTTATATGAAAAACAAAATAACATAATACTGGACGTTTCGATTTGAAAGTGCGCCCAATTTCCATCATAATTGTACTTGTGTAAAAATCGATAAACTCACTCAATGATAGTATTTGTCAGTCGCATAACAATAATCAACAACTATTATTTTTATTTCGTTAATATCATTACAATACTTTTTACTATCTTCATAAGATGATTTTCATTTAAAGCATTATTCTGCAATATTGAATAGTTGAAAAAATATGACACGATGTACAACTATGACATAGTTAAACAGCAGAAGAGAACGATTCGAGTAAAAGATATAAATATAGGTAAAGCTAAAATACCAAACCACATTTTCACAATGATTATATTTGGGGGAATCAGTAAAAAAAAGAAAAACCGTAACTTACAAGTGCGCTGGTGAGTTTTTTTTTTTAAATACTTACATATATATGACAATATAATAATCAAAAACTTCATAAATACACGTTACTAACCATTAACCTTACAGCATACAGCTTTTAAATACATACGTACATAGAAAAAGTCTATTTAGTGTACAAAATATATAGAACTATTCATAAGAAGGGTTTATTTACAAAATTTAATACTATAACTTGATCATAGTCATAAGATTTTGGGAGTTCATAAGATTTTCAAGTGGTACGAATATAATATAGCGTCCTAATCACGAACAGTCAAAAATATACGGGTAAAAATATGTCTGGCAAAGAAGCTAGACTCTAAAATCTTTTTTCTTTAAATGTATACTTCTAAAATTTCACTACGATTAAGATATGTATCGTTTGCTATATAAGCAGAGGCACACATTGATATGTATCGTGATATTAGAAAAACTGTCGTTTGTAAGCTGTGCTTTACCAATCGAAGCCGACCTATATATTTATTTGATTAATACACACAATTCTACGTATTAAAATACCACATGTACCAATACAAGATTTGTACCTAGGAGGAAAACGATAAGGAAATATAGTTTCAGACAATTAATTACACATGAATAATAAACATCCCGATCCATATTAAAACTAGTTCAATATTATCAATTTGTTAACAAACAAAACAATAATTAATAAAAAAGTACAAAGGCATCCTAAAGAAAATTGATAAGAATACAAATCAATAATGACTACCGCCCTTTTTACATTTTTATCATAGTTTTTATCCTCACACTTTATCATTCATTCGAAGTTAAAAAAACATTTGTTTGGAGAGATATATAAATCGTCGATTGACTCAACACACCAATTGATAGTCTTTACTAAACCGTTCCTAATTCACCAAAACACACGTATATCACACTGAAAATTTTGTCCACAATTTGTCCATTTTTCTTCTTAAATTTTTCCCAAATATTACTTAGGCTTTAAGTCATTTATAAACAGATTATATTTTATCTTTAATCCACAAAAAGCAGTCAATCGACAATTAGTGAAATGATTAAGTTAATAAAATTTAAACATCATAACACAGATTTGAATAATTAATATTTTACACTTAAAAAAAACATTTAAGAGGAATTTGAACAAATTAATAATAAAACAGTTTCTTCGAAAAATTACAGTGCAGCAGTTGTGGCAAGCGTCGTGAGCAACACTATGGGCAGGCTTGTGCCGGCTACGCTACTGTAAGGTCCTGTCACCGCGCCATCACAAGGAACATGTTCTAATTCTGAAAAAAAAAACATCCCTATACTAGTAGTCTATCTATACAAGTGGTTATTAAAACTCTAAAAATCTTAAAAATCATAAAACTTTAAAAATCGTTATCGTAAATAAATAAACCAAAAATTGATAGACATTTTAGTGTGCATAAATATGCAAGTAGTTTCTAATACTTGGGAAGTCGTTAAAGTTTATGGCTTCCCGTGTACCGAAAATTACAAGCAAAAAATGTTATGTTAAGAAAAATATAGTTAAAAGTGAACCTGGTACTACTTCTTCTATTGTTTACTAATTATAATAAGGAACAATGATTTTTAATTTGACAGATGGTTGATAATGTTTCCCATTGAAGGGAAGTACTTTGTTAGCACTCTGTCCAACCGATATTACTACTCCGTTATAAGTTCTAACATATTCATTATATTACCATTAAGCTTATTGAGGAAATCGTTCCAGAAAGCGCATGCAGATGCGCGGGGCCCGCGGGGTCCGGCCGGACCGCTGGTACCGTCCGCGGTGTATGTGTAATAATGTGGCGATGACCTGGAGTACAGAGGCCACTTTTCATCCGGTTTGTGAGGCTTTCTGAAATTAATATTATACTATTTACAAAAGATTTATTTGCAATATGAAATCAGGATCAAATATCAAAGCAGATAACAAGAATAAATAAAAAAATTGCTTTCATATTGTATTAGTATTTCACTTTTACCCAGTCAAAGCAAATCTGGTAAATGACTGCATTATGTGAGTAGCTAGGTCACGTTCGCGGGTATGATACTGCAGAGACATGTTCAGTGGATGACCAAAGACGTACTCCATCTCATCACCATGCATAACTCCCATCCATTCACCCCATAGACTTGTACTTGTGCGCTGAAAATTAAAAACATATTAAAATAAAATTTACGGCCAAATATCCGTTACAAATAATATAAAATATTATTCATTTCCGTAAATATTTATATCATTGTAAAGAATGATCGAAAGTAATTAATGATAATAACATCTCCCTTTTCGATTCTTTCTAATTTTTATCACTTATAATTTACTATGTATTTGGTTTTTTAACCAAAACTCCCAGGACCAAATAATAATGTCGTCATTGGATAAAACATATTTAGCTAAATATGAAATCTATTGTAAATGTAAAATTAACTGGAAAACATTCATCCATGTTTAACAAAGTTTTAAAAGCCGAATGTAAAATTAAAAGAGCTGATTCGGATCCGAGTTTTCATTAAAAATGCAAGAGCCCGCGCCCTGGTATGTGTTGTCGTGCGAAACACATAAACATACTTACATTGTATGCCGTTGAAAGGTCACTCATATTAAATGTATTCATACATAACTCGTCAACTACGACGCGAAGGTGAAAGTTTTGACGAGGCGTAAAGATAGAATACTCTAAAGGAAAATGACTTTTTAATGAACTCATCTCAATATCAAACAACAGTACGAATTATTCACGAACCCGTTTTAAACATAAAACAATAAAAAACAAGACTGTTGACTTTTTTTATGAAGTGTTCCACAAATGCTATTCGTTTTAAGATATTATGGTGCTGATTTACTGACCTGACTAAAATGTATTTTGACTTTAAAAACGTAAGCAGATTAAAGTAAACAGATATAAATTTGCAAAAAAAAATTACTTCTGGCCGAGTTCTATGAGCTTTTACATTAAATCTATTATGTATGTATTTATTATGTATCTGTTAACTAAAGAAAAAATGTAAACAAATGTAATGTGTATTGATAAGAAAAAAAATGTGTTAACGTTTATAATATAAGATTAACATAAGAAATAGTACAAAAGAAATAAAAATATAATTACGTGAATCGAATCCTCATTTAATTTAAAATATTTCTATATACTGGCATACGCAGGAAGTTTTTTTTTTTACATAGGTATAGGCTAATGCTTGACCACGATCCCACCTGGTGTTAAGTGAAGATGTGGTCGATGATGGTAAAGCGCATTAACC
>DWLS01001382.1:0-22145 GCA_018246255.1 Pachliopta kotzebuea | reverse complement strand
GGCTCTTGAGCACTCTGTTCGAGATGCCGTCGAGTCCCGGGGCGGATTTGGTTTTAAGGCCACGGATGGTGTCCATGACCTCGCTCAATGTGATCGGATCTAGGGGCGGGCCCCCTGGAGAGGAGGAAGATCTGCGAGAGATTTCCTCTTCCACCAGCTGCAGGAGGGCGGGGTCTTTGGAGGATCTATTTTTATTTCTACATGGGAAATTATACACTGAAATTCATAGAATGTATGATTTTGGATCAGATGAGCAGAAATTCGATTAGAGAAGACCTATGTACAGCAGTAGACAGCAATCAACTTAAAAGATAATGATATTAAGATTCGTTACTTATTATAGTACTATTTGCTATTAATCCGATCTATAATCTATAGATGTACAGGTATTATACAATTGTAGGTTTAAAAAGAGTCTTGATTATAATGTAATCTCGACTATAATACCTATGTAATAATTACTTAATATCGCTGCCCAAAAATGACCTGGTTATGTGGAAACTGTGTCGCACGCGCACTGCATATACCTTGGCCGTAGAGCGGCTGCATCAGTGACACATTTGACCGGATTCTGTTGCTATACGACGCATGCGCATTATGTATACTATACATTACATTCATATAAGTAATTAGAAATAAACACTTACTTTTGGGTGATAGTATAACCCTAAATTTATTCAACATCTAGTTTTTTATTGTTAGAGCTAAACTTATGCCTTTGAAGTAAATATCCATAGCGAGTCTTACCCTCCTTACACATGAGAACATCAACTTCTGTCTCACACAGATTAATAATAAAAAATTTAAAGTTAATAAATACAAAACATTTTGCTTTTATACATTCATTTACATTTATATATATATATATTATATCCTTCTCTCCAACTTTCTAGTTTTAACTCATTTTTAAGAGACAAATCTTGTTTCAAACTTTTCAAATGAATACCGAGTAAAGTTCTTTTGAGACCTTTGAGCGAGGTTTATGCCCAGCAGTGGGTGATATTGAATGAAAGCTTATTTAATAAATTACCTTATTGGTTCTTAAACGCAGTAGGAGTCTTCGACCAGAAGTAACAAGTCAAGGTAATTATTCACTACGTCAGCCAAGCTTGGGTTCATATTCAAGAAACTACAAATTCAAAAGTTCTCATAAAATTTGTAATTTTTCTTCTTTCCTGATTTTGTTATCTTTTCTAATTTTACTTTCTTTATCTGCAGATAGACGTCCACTGCTGGACATAGGACCAATAGTGGAGGGATTTGGGCCGTCTACCACCACACTGGTCCAATGCGGATTGATGGGGAGCCAGTCTTTGTTGATTCGTAATGTGCATCACGAGCAGGTGAAGTTGTTTTGGATTCCGTGAGTTGTTGTGTGGTAGCCTTTATACCTTTTTACATATTGCTTTATATATTTATCGACAATGTCTTTAAAAAAAGTCTATGTATATAGTCTACTGATGATGATGAATATCTTAAAGTTCACATTGAGGTCACTTATAAATCATTGTCTTTGTAATTTATTTGTTATTATTACAATATTGGATTTTTTTGTATTTTTTAAGTATTTCGGTACGTTTTTTCCCCCTTTCATATCTCTCAGAATATATTTAAAATATTGACTGGAATAATGTAAAAGGTTCTTTATTAAGTGAAGAAGAAATATTGTTTCAGCATTTTTGAAGCTTACGTATATGCTTACGTAATTATACATTTGCTACTATTGCTTCTATATATATAATTTTCATATAGAGATATACTAATTGATTAACTTTCTACCATATAGTTATTGATGGCACTTAAGATTTCTATAAAATAATATTTAGCCTATTCATATTTCTATAGTTTATTAGAGCATAGTTCCTATAGATACTTCGTAAGGTCCTATATTAATTTAGAAAAAAAAAATAGAATCACAGGGCTTGACATTTTTTATAATTATTAATGTATTTGTTGTATAATTCCTTTCGAAACATTTCTTTTAATACAACACATTAAAAGACCTTTATAACAATTACTATACTTACTACAACTGTAATACTTGTAGTCTTCGCCTTTAAGCCTTATTACATTGTATTTGTTAATCGCGTTTAAATATGAAAACTGTTACCGTAATCTTATTAAATTGTAATTAAACTAATTGGCATAATATTAAAAACTTTAACCATGAACATTTTCAATTGTATTTTAAATGAACAATTAGATACATTCGTTTGATCTACATTACAAGGCTGGTGCGCAAGGTGAGCCCATTCAAAGGAATTCATCGCGTAATGTAAAACAAAGAGCCTACAATCAATATGCCGAAATAATTGCTATCATTCGTGCAATGCTCAGTGCTATTGTTTATGGATGTAGGTTCAAATTCTGCAAGTTAAATTACTGGTAGGCGGCTCTGTGTTACCAGGGACTATCTACATTTAACCGCGGCACCTTCTTTATTGCGGACCAAATCTTTAAATGATATCCTACTTCTGGACGGATGACAGGGTTTTGTGAGAGTTATCCATCCACTCCAATCAAACCACTAGCCTATTACGGCTTTTTTTTATTTACTACTTGCCAATTTACTTATGTTACTTTAATTATTAACTTATCTCATTTTAATTATTTCTTACAACGTCTATAACTAGGTTATGGGTTTTTCTTGTGGCGTACTATCTAAATAGGCGACGCCGTGTTGTAGCGTTTGTCTGCTAAACAGTCTTGTTCATTAACAATTGTTTTAATCTGTATAAATAAATAAAATAGTATTGTTTGTTTGTAGTAACGAAAAGCTCACCATTGAGTATTGAAACTTTCGTAAAGAGAGTCGCGGCAATTTATTAACGATGGGTTCTTTCAATTGAAAGTTATGATCATTAGGGATCGAATCTAACTTTAACTTTTCTTTTACACTTTTTACCCTAATTCATCTTTCTATATTTCAATTCTTCACTTTTTATCTTTTACTTTACATCCCTTCTATCATTCTTACATCGTGCTCTGCGAGTTAGCCACAGCGGTCCGTCGGGATCCTACCATTAATCCTTTACTTTTCCTCCTTACTTCTTTTTATTTCTACTCTTTATTTTCTTTGTCCTAATGTCCTATTGTACTCACTTTATGTTTTATTTATTTGTATTGTTTCAGTCATTACCTTCTGGCAAAAGCTCAACAGCACCCGACGACTGTGATCATCACTCATCATATATGATTCTCGTACAAAGCGAGCCGTCATGGCTTTAATAATAAAATAAAAACTTTTGGCTTTACTTTAATATTTTATGATAGTAATGCCAGAGGCATTTTCAAAAATTTTGTCTTTCAAACTATTCTACAATAGCTGTACTTCAATTGGGTCGATTTTGAAGGACTTTCAAATTTCAAATAGTAATAGCAAATCTCCTAATAGTAACATATCATATATAACGGTTGAAGTAAGGACACACAAGTTCCATGTCAGCCTCACATGCTAGTGGTGCACCCTGCTAATCAAGAAACGAGGCTCTGTCTCCCCACCAACCCGCATTCAGCCTGCGAGATTGGACATGGCCCAAATGGACATGGCTCTCTGATGAGTGAAGATGGAACTTGCCGCTTGTTCTTCAATAATAGTAAAAGGGAGTATAGGAAACGAAAACTAAAACGGAATAAGTAGAAATTAAAGTAGAGGAGAAATAGAAAAGAAGTTATTGATGTAAAATGTATGAAAAGAGATCAGGAAGTGATGTATGGAAGTAGAACAGAAATATAAAGAGAATACGGTATGAAAGTAAACAAGGTTTCAGAGTTGAAATATAGACATCGGCCCTAAATAACAAGGAACAACGTTTAAAAATAAAAAAATGATTAAGTTTCTAGTTAACTTGTTTATGCAGAGCATTACATTCTGATCGTAGCTTTGGTACGGTAAGACATTATTAAACATTTAACTAATCTAAAACTCTTCTATTGCTATTGGTACTTAATAAAATTCGCTTATTACTAATTTTATTCATCATCAGCCTCATAAGCATCATAATCAGCCCATAGACGCCCATTGCTGGAGGTAGGCTTCCCCAATACAGGGGGATTTAGGCCATCTCCCACCACGGCCCATGACGAGTTGGTGGAAAGCCAGAGGCTCCTTTGTTGTTTAGTAGCACCACGAGTATGTAAGGTTGGCTTGGGTTTGTGAATTGTTATATGGGACCCTTTACACCCCATAATTTAGTTAAATATACTATATTTTGCTATATATTAATGAATATTTCTCATAGTAACAATAATACGAATTGCCTGATAACATTTCTTAAAAAGTATTATCAGTCTACTTGGAAGACAAGTTTCTCATATCAAAGTAAAATGAAAATGGAAAAAGTGTCCAGCAATTTTGGTAAGTACCGTCTATGATTTAACGACAATTACTATCCATAACTTTGTCTCCAAACTTAAGTTAGTACCTTAACTAAGTTCAGCGAATTTGCTGAACAAAGAATATTCTATGATATGTGAAGTTTCACGCCCGAAGTTATTGACTTTTGATTTGAAATATATTAAATTCCACATTCCTCCCAGTATATTCTATAGCTTTTGTATGTTATAATTATTTATAGATAGCAAGTTATACATTATAGCAGTGAAGCAACTATGTGTTTTTAGTAACAAAAGAATTGATGTATCAATAATATTGCATATATTATTCGCTTAGTAAGAACGAAACTGGAAACTACAGGTCATCACATTGGTAGTTTCCCAAAGTGGGCGATTGTGTCCTGTTGTAGACTCTTTTTTTGGTTTCTGGAGAAAATCTTCAAAAAGACTCCTTGCTTTCTGGGGAAAAGATAGGATTATGTGAAGGTTTTTACCCACTTAAACGCCTTTGGTGGTAGTCCTTAAAGTTTGGAGAGGTCATGGGTATTTCGTTCAAAACATAAAGGCGGGACCAGGTGAAGACCATTTTTTTTCAGGGAGGAAATATTCAAAAAGATTCTATACTTTCTGAGGGAAAATCAGGGTTATCTGAAGATTTTTACCCACTTAACCATTTGATTAGTCGTCCTCAACGTTCGATGAGGTCACGGGATTTCCGTTCAGAACACAACTACAGGACCAGGTGAGTAGTCAGAGTTGCAATAAGTTTTGCTGATCTAAGAAGGCATAAAAGTATCTTCAGGTCCGTGATCTTTGAGGGTCAGGAACTTCATCAGTTACTAGCTTGAAAAATGATTGAGAACACGGAGAAGTTACAAGTGTTACGTTGTATAAGAAAGGCTTATTCTTTCTTTAAAATATCTTAGGAAGTGAGGTCATAAGCACCGATAGGTTCCAAAGTATATTCAAGGTCACCTAGACATTCACTGAAAGCTACCATCAAGGGATGTAGTGGATATCCGTTATAAACTAGTCTTAATGAGAATTTCGCTCTCGATATCTTATTCTTATTTGATTGAAACTAATCGTTTCTTAAAGTGTGAAGCGGAAGCAATAAGTTTGAGGACCGCTTACATAAATTCGAATTCCTGTACTGTATAACATGACTCCAAAAACGTGAACACGTGACCCACCGCAACCGGACACCGTCGATGTACTCCGATCCTATTCAATTAACCACCTTTCATCGCATCCGGTGGGCAACGTAACCCGGTCAATAATTCCCGACCACTCTGTTATTAATTTAATATGCATTATACTCCCATACACATGAGAAAGCATTGCTTCTTGCTCATTAATCACTACAGCATCACACAGTAGGAGATCGCCAAGTAATCTTATGGTAAACACATAACTAGCTCGTAGTTGTCTATCCCGCGTTTACTAAGTAGACGTTAAAGTAGCAGATCAAAGTCTTTTAAGCAGCGTTCACAGGCAGGGTCCATACAGCTTTTATCTTAATAGCTGAAGGTTAAAGAGCAGATTAAAGCAATGGAATCAAACCCTGATCCATGATCTATTAATTTATGGAAGTCGAACTTATGCAATACAAAAGTCATGATAAAAAATGATGTAGAATTCAAATGACGTTAAGTAAGTTAAGTATATAGAAATAATAATAAATTCTGTTTGATCATTGTACTTTATGGTCGTTTTAGAAGCTTAGCGAAAATGACCCCTTGTGAGGTCAAAGCCTTCGTAAAGTCGTGTTGACGTTAATGCGAGCGGCTAAAGTGCTGGATGCCGAACCCTAATCGAGTTACCAAAAATAGCCTCGAAAGGGTGCGCGAACCTTTCATAGCTATCATCTAGCTTTAAACTTATATAGAAGCATTACACCTTAAAAAATATGCCTAGAAAAATTCCTAAGTCTAGAACTGGTAGTAAATCTCCATTGCCGGAGACAGCCTAGGTACCACCGCAGTTCCTATTCCTACAAACGCTAATTTGCGAACATTACTGTGTTATAGTTTGATGGTGCTGTATGATAGTGAAATTACTGGGATAATGAGACAACAACTTACATCTCAAGGCGACAAACGTAGTGTGGTACAAACTTAACGCGAGCGAGCGTATCACTCACCATCAGGTGAACGCCTTACTGATCTCGTTGCTTTGTCAAATAAAAAAGAAAATATAACTTACTATATATTTCGATTTTAGTATCAGTAAAGCCTCCTTCAAATAGAAAAATGTAAACTTTTGGACGCTACTAAAGTAAATAAATTAATCTTAAATTTTTCCCACTACTGGGACTTCTTTAATAAGGATGTAGTCATGAGTATTCACTAAATTGACTAAGTGCTAATTATCGTTATGGTCTTCTCAGAAATAAGTAGTTTCCACACAATGAACCTTTTTGAAATTTCACCGGAAGTTCAAACTCAGCGAGAATCGAACCTTTGTCGTTTTCAGATATATAGTATATAATATCTTTACAAACATCCATCAAGGTTCCTTTCAATATGAAAACATATATATATATAATATTAATGTCATGAGTTTTATATCTGTCACGGACGGAGGCTGAGCTCGGAGCAAGGAGAATCCTGTTATTATAAGAACTATTCAAATATCTGGAGAATGTTTACTGCTCGTCAACATTCCGAAGTAGTAAAATTTACCAGAGGTGACCTTACTGTGAAATATAATAATATTGTTTGTTATACCTTTGAGAAGGCCGCGGATCAAAATTATGTTAGATTTATTAAACCACCTGAAGTGATATGGCCTTGTTATTACTTAGGAAATTGGACTTCATATTATCATTTATATTATTACATGTATATAGGTATTTTATTTACATTATTAATGATAGAAAAGATTGATTTCTTTATTCGTCGAAACAAGGAGACTGATAGAATCTTCACGTGAAAATAATTTCAATACATATTATCAATAAGTATTGAGCTCTTCGTATCTATCGCACAAAATCATATCATTTCAATGAAATGTTTGAAATATATATAAACAAACTAATCCTAGTAATATAATTATTTATATATTTATCTATATGTTAATTAAGAATATTATCTAGATTAAATAGACAGATGTTTATTGGTGTAAATCTAATAAGGAACATATCAATATATCGCGCTGTTTACTTTCTCCTGAAATTCATACGAGAATCGAAGCTGTGCCTATTCGGGGTTTATTATGTACAATACAAACTGAACTATCAGGGTATCAATATTGATAAAAATCAGAACATTATATAACAGGGATGAAATGGATATATTTAACACTGAACCTGAACTACAGTGAATGCATATCTGTATGTATTTAGTGAGATTTAGTTTAACAAGTAATCCACTGAAATTTTAGTACAGTGTAGTTAACGATTTATAATTTTAATACCGATTAAAGAAATTCTGTTTGTACGTATTTTCCTCTCCAACGAAAATATAATGGATAAGTGGAAAAAAACCTTTTCCTCAAGGCATGAAGGCCGTTACCAACTGGAAAGCTTTTATCTGTAGCTAAACACTATTTCATACAAATCACTACCAAGGTCCGCGATATGAGATGTTGTGTATATTTTTTTGTTATTCAAGACTATCTTATGTAACATAAAAAGTATACTATGTAGTCATAAAATCTTTTTTTTTAACTACAATAAAGCCCGACGTGGGTTAGAATGTTTGATCAACACAACACTGTAACTAGCTTTGAGATATGATGTGAAACTACAATTTACTGAGCTTGTTTTTAGGCAAATAATAAGCTGCAGTTAGTGAAATTACTTGAATACCTACACCTAATATCTTACAATTTAATACGTTCACGGATTTATTAACTAAAGCGAATTTTCTTCACTTTATTTCAATGATTATTATCAGTTAAACTTCGCTTGCTCCTGCGAATCCTACAATAAAAATACTTTCATGTTACTGTGTATTAAAGTTTACTAATTTAGGTTTTACGGCGAAAGAAGTTACGTACATATGTTAAATACTTAACTAGAAAACCTATTTAATCCAGTTTACTCTAACGAAGTTATGTATGTAAAGATTTCACTTTGAAGACAAAAAAATGATAATGATAGTGAAATAAAAGCGCTTTGGCATGAGCGTAGTTTTAGTTCTTTATCCATATTTTAATTGTATGTTTATTCTGAGTTTAATTAACAGTATTATATATAATGTATATACGATATATATTTACAGTAATCGTAGCTAGTAAATCTATCTGAAGGCTGGACAGGGAAATGAATATTAATGTCTTCGAGCGTCCTCGCTGCCCACACTTAAAGAAAGCGGGCCTCCGCTGTGACATAATTCAGTTCTAACAATAGTCAATTGTGATTATGTATATTTTCTAATTATGAAGGCTAGTATAGCATACGACTGTTTTAATTGGAACAGAATTACTGTTAAATAGCGATCAAGCGGAAAATTACATTTATTTTAATAATAAATAGTCCATACTTCTACAGCTGATCAAATAAAGAGAGAGAATATCTTTCAAGCTTTAGGCTCATCGGGAATCGAACCTGTGCTTCTTCCAAACATACATTACGTACGACCGTCTTACAAACTAAACTATCAACGCTCAAAAATGAAATTTAACTGTATATCAGTAATATTTTTTTGGTACTAATAGTTTAATTTAATAGTTATCATAGTCCGTGATATAAGAGTCAGAAAAGATTCTTTCACTTGGTAAATCAGTATAACTATTTCTTAATGGAAGATTTTTTTTATTTATTAAGCAAAAATAATAAAAAAATTGAAAATAACGTGAGTTTGTTTAAAAAAAATAACATATTTTTTCATCAAAATGACATCATGAAATGGATTTAACTGATAATTAGTGATAGAGTAATAATCTCCAACAAGTTATATATAATTGCCGAGACTTACTCTCGTTATCCCAGTAATATTACGAGTTAGGCACATCAAACTAGAATACAGTAACGTTTGTACAGTAATGTTAGGTGGGGGAAATGAACAACGCAGTGATAACTATCTTACCAATTACACTTCGACCATGATATTTATTATAACCAAACGATGGTATTATAAATCCACTAAAAGATATATTAAGAATTTTAAGTTATAATTAATAAGTTACAGTAAACCTTAACTTATGTTTTAACTTTGATTCCTGATTTTTTGGGTCAATAAGTGGGTCCGCTTGATTGGATCGGTTACGGGAAGTTATTTTTGTGTCTGATCTATCTCTGCCCGCTTATGTTCATAATACTCTACCAGTTACTATCAATGCAAAACTATTCTTAAGTGTGATGTTAATAGAAGCTAAATTTATATGTTTGAAGTTACTCTAATCATTTTTTATTCGACAAGATGAGCATGGTGATCACCTGATGGTAAATAATACACTTGCCTATAACATGACGCTGGTTAAAATGTTATACACAGCCACATTGAGCTTGCCTTGAGAGAAAAGGTGTTTGAGTCTCGTTACTCCAGTAATTTTACTAGCAAAGAGCACCCTTCAAGCCGGAACAGTAATACTTGAACGTTACTATCCATACATATATACTTTACGTACGAACAAAAATTTGGAGAACTTTACAATTAAAGCGAAAAGTTTTCTAGATTTAAGTCGCGATATTACTACGCAGCAGTAAGATAATATTGTCTTACCGGAAGTTTCGACACAACTTAGATATTTCCTAATTAATTGTATTATAATTAGCGAAGTAATTTATTTTTAATTCATTCTTGTTATTCCTGCTAACAAGGAGTTTATTAAGAAAGATGAAACATCGGAGACAATGAACGTATATTTTACAATACAAAACCATTATCTATATAAATCATTGAATTAAATTAAATTTAATAGAAAGAATACAAAAAAGGGAAATAGATTTATTTTAATTATGTATGTTATTAATTTTTTAATCTAGTAACATTTTTTAATAGATGTTTAAACAATTTTGTAACTAAATATAAACGCTGGGGATTAGTATCAAAGCTATTCAGTTTTACTCGCCTTATACTTTCCAATTATTAACACAAAAAATATTATCAAAAACAAAATAAATGGAACACAGTAATATTCGTATTTACTGTTCGACAGTTATAAGTACTAGATGCTGTTCCGATATACTGTCTTGGATACTTACCTCTTCGTCTTGCTTATAAAAAAGGGTCTTAAATCAATTATCAAGAAAACAGCTCCGGAATCAGTTCACTGGTTCAATTCAATACAAACTAACAATTCTGTAACAGTATGTATATACAGTTAACTGGATAATAAACTACAAGTTTGTATACATTAGCGGCGGGGGGTCAGTAGTGTAGTCTAGTTTAGCTACAAGATATATTACAAGCGTAATAAACTACGTTCGTTTACACAATCACTTACAAGCAGATACGAGATGGAGCTGTTACGATTTTCAGACGTTTATATTATTCGTAATAAGGTAAGTGGGCTGGAGGCCAGATGGGTCAGTGTAAGGAGGTATTGAATAGACGCGGGTTCGAATCCAGCTGAATTTTTACTTTCCTTAAAAAAAAAAAACTTAAGTTGATTGACGGAACAGTAAGTTCCTCGATTGATCGCCGTACGGGTATTCGCAAAGGTGGACCGATGATCTGGTGAAGGTCGCAGGAAGCCATTAAGTATGGACATTGAAGGACGGATGGAGATCTTTAAAACTATGTCTAGCAGTAGACATCTATAGGCGGAAGATAAGGATATTGATGACGATGATAATGATCGTGGCACTGATAAGGATGACGATGATAATGTTGTTGACGCTGATAACGATGATCATGACAGTGGTAATGATCGTGGCACCGATAGTAATGATAAGAATGACGATGATAATGTTGGTAACGCTGATAACAGTGATATGATGATGATAATGTTGGTGACGCTGATGATCATGGCGATAATAATGATCGTGGCACTGATAGTGATGATAAGGAAGACGATGATAATGTTGATGATGATGATAATGATTATAACGAAAATGATGACTATCAATTATGAGACTTACCTATAAATACCTTCTTTCGATTGAATATTGGTTTCCCAAAAATAAGAGTCAATGTGCATGTACGAATGAAAACAAAGTTCCAAGTATGTATAACTTAGTACATAACTTATTATGAAACAATTTGAAGAGATATTTTATTCAATACTTATTTCGGGCATCGGATTTATTTTAAATCGGGCTCCCAAATAACTCGGGTTCCGATAATGTTAAGTCTCTATAAGTAACGGCAATAGACAATTTTCGTTAGAAAATATCTTACTTATGCTTAACCTAAGAGACAGTAGGTAACCACTTATAACTAATATTTTTATTTTTTAGACGAGAGAGTATACACGACACCACATTGCGCTTGCCTTGAGACGTAAGGTGTTAAGTCTCGTCACCCCAGTAATTTAACTAGCATACAGCACCATTCTAACCGGAACACAGTAATGTTTGCACATTACTGTTTGGTGGTGTTGATACTGGGTGTGTTCTGAAAAGCTAACTTTTATATCTGCTCAAACTCTAATGAGTGTCTGGTCTACGGTATTCCTTCAGTAAATTAAATCGTTCAGCCTACCTTCCCTATTAAAAAATTATCGTTAATCATTAACTACTTTATCATCCATTGCTTTACCATCCACTGCATTATCATCCACTGCATCACGATCCACTGTATTATCATCTACACGTTAACCAACCACTGCTTTACCATCAACAGCTTCATCATCCATTATCCCATGATTCTCTGCTTTACCAACCACAACTTTAAGATTAACAGCTTCAATTTCCACTGTGTCCTGCTCCACTGCTTCACGGATGATCGATCACGTGATCTTTTTCGAACGCCTAACAAATTGATCAAACTGAATAAATGAAACTAAATTCATTTTAGGGGTTTTTTTATGTAACCATTTTTAAAACAATTATTTTATGGTTTATATTATGACCTAAATCTTTAATTACATACTAGTGAAAGTCGAATAAAAGTTGTTTTAGGTATTTCAAAGATAACTTGTAACAGTCTAAAAAGCGTATTTATTTTTTAATGATTTTTAAGGTATAGGAACGTTTGTGATACTGTTCGATATTATACAATATCATTTCCTTTCCATTGCTATGCAATATTGAGTTTAAATTTACTTGTTTCAGAGTTAAATTTGCTATGAAGCTGTATCCATTGAAACTGCTGATCGGCCCGCAGAGGGCTTTTGGCATGCACTCGTCAGCTCAAGGTCACTCAGGTAGGCCCGACCAGCTCTAATAATTAATCATAAATAAAGAATAACCATCTCCCACTCCTCACAGAACTGGTCTCACTATAATTTTTTTTTTGATTATGTCTTTTACTAAAACCTCTTTTGAAATAAGGAGAAAGGAACAATGTTAACAAGCTCCGTAATGTAGTCTAAGGAGACCATGGTTGAGTAACTTGATTTTTGTTGAAGTCGATGGATATTTTGGGACAATGGTGATCTCATGTCAACACCATATAACATTGAGATCGAATACTTTACGACAAATAAAAAGAAATGCTATGAAAACAATTTTTCAAACAAAAACAACTAACTAAAATGTTTCATTGTTCTCTAAGCATTTTAGGAATACAAAAAAATATTATAGATATTCATAACAATATTCTAGATTTACATAAAAAAGATAGTTTTAACGGTACATAACTTAATTTATTATATTATTTCTTTGATTTTGACACTTGTAATTATTTTTAACAAGTTATTAATTAAGATTTTCACATCTATAAATGAAGTGTAAACGTTCTGAATGTTACAGTCAACGCTTAAATCATCCTGCCGTCAACAAGAAACAGAAGTTTCTATGTTAAAAAAAATATTCTGGATGGTACCTAGACGGTCTCTAGCAATAAAGAACTACCACCAGTAACATTTACAAACATATTGCATAAATTAAAAACTGCATATATGCGATTGTTACTGTAACACTATTACGGTAATCATATTACGTAAATTGGCATAATATTGTTAAGTGTTTAAATAAAACGGAGTGTGCACTATGAGGGGACGCGGGAGTAGGCAGCAATGCGATAGTGCGCACCTGTCCGTTCTGCCTCGTGCTCTCAGGCCACGCCCACGCCCACCGGTGAGTCACGGAGCCGTTGAACTTAACGTCTGCATTTTGAATTTTCTAGTATACTCTAGAATAACTGTCACGTAATAGTATGTGATGGCTTAGTTTTTTAAGTAGTATGTCTCTAAGAGGCCCAGTTTAGAACCTTATCGATCGATATTTGATGATGGAATTATGATAACCTGGTCATTGACAATCATCGTATATAGATAGTCCATATCAGAGTTTCCCAACCTCTTTGGTCCCATGTCCCACTATTAAGACCACTATTTAATTAACATTGTTTGTGTCCCCTTCGGACCTGATGATTTTATCCAATGCCTCCTAAAATAAAAAAAAACATAAATTATTTTTAAAATTGAGATTAATAACAGAATTGCCTCTTTTGGGGCCTACGCCCTCCTTGGGAGATACTGGTCTAAAATCTTTTCCCTTTATTTTATTTAATTTTGGTTATTTGTTTATTCACATCAAATATTGTCTTCTTTCTCTTGTGAGAAGGGTTTTATTAATGAGAAAATTAAGTTATTATAATATTTATTTATTATTAATTTGGAATACACCTTTGTCCATAAAAATATTTATTAAATAAATTGATGTAATATTTTTTGATAGCAACACCACTCATACAGATAATATAAGTTCTACATAGAATATTCTAGAGTAAGCAGAGTTTCCATTTACATGTATGTACATATGTACTAGATTATCTTTTAAGTAAATTTTTGTTAATATTATAATGTATAGAGTATTAACTGTAGCTATTAAGCTATAAGAATATATAAATATACCCCCTGTATTTATAAATATGGAAAATTTTAATGGGATTTTCCATTCTTATAGGGAATGTTGATATATGGAATATTTCAATGAAGTTAATGATCACCACAGTTAAAGCTTACAATTTCTTACATAATAAAATTATAAAAAAATCAAAAAACACATATATGTTATAAGTAATACATTATATTATTGTAATAAACTAATTTTTGTATTTATAAAAAATTCCAACAAGCTTACTAACATTGAAAGAATTTGATAACACTATTGAATTTACTGTTTTTGTATAAACATATTGACTTTAATATTAATAAATAAATAAAAATAATGTATTTTGTATAACTTACAAACAGTTTATTGTATAAATAAACTATCGTATTCATTTAAATATTTTAAGAGCTGTTCAAAGCATAGTTTTAGGTTTTTTCTGTTTTATTTAAACAAAGTTGCATGACATGTTGTATAAAGATATGTGCAATATAGTGTGGTAAGTAATAGAAATAATTACTAATTAATATGACTATATACACATATGTGCATGTACAACAGTTTTGTTATGGTAGATAATAATATAGCATCAGTGTTAAATTATATAAATAATAGGATAAAAAACCCCTTAACAATAATAACAGGGAAAAGAAGGAGACTGCTTAAGTGATAACAAATTAGACAATTTAACTGAATAGTTTATTTAATAAAAAAAATGACTTGGACTTATGACTTAGTATATATTACTTATAACAGGTCTCAATATAAGCAAGGTTGTCTGTTGTAGATACTTATGCCCCGCAGTTGATTAAATTTTAATCAAAATTGATTTTTTTATTTAATTAATTAAAAAAAATGTTATATTTCGCAGTTCCCTGACCTGCTTATTTAATTGCTATTTATAGCAGCAGCCTTATCTTTAAACAGTGTATACATATAGACGGACTGTAGAAATTTAAATATTTAAAATTTCTTACATTTACTGTTTATTTTATTTTAAAAGTTTATTAAGTACATCTAAAATTAGGGTTCAATAGATGGACTTAATGCCTAGGGCATTCTGTGCTCGTCAACCTAGGAGGTGGGAAAAGCTGTGTTAGATGAAGTTCTAGATTTAAAATTTTAACATAACCTTGATTTGACATTACTTACTTATATGTATATATACATTCAATACCATGTTTTAATACATATAAAGAGATATCAGTATACATATCTACATATATATAAATACATATAATACAAACTATCTGTACTGTCTTACGCAAGGTGTAAATTTCGTCACTCCTGCAATTTAACATACAGCACCCTTCAAACTAGAACAGAGTAACATTATCAGTTATATAGAACTGTTTGTTGGTAGGAATAGGCACTGGTAAGAAGGTTACCATCATCATCATTACAGATCCACATCCAGATTAACATTTCGAATCTGTTAAAATAAGCTGTCAAGTATGTTGTGACGGCATGAATTATCAGAAATAATAATGATGTTACCGGACGACATTTATTACCAGTCTCCTTCGATGAAGTGATGTCCCGAAAGGGATTGGGTGGGATTCCTACAGTTGCAAAACGACTTGATACTATTTCACACACGTACACAAATACAATTCATAATAGTAATAATGACATGTCACAATATTTATGATGGAAAGGAATGCACAAGCTAATAAAATATACTTGTTAATTATTTTAACAACACCCTAAATTAATGTAAATAATCTAAACTCCATGTTTATATAGGGTATATAGATTATAAAATCTGAAGAACTCTGTCCAATCCAGGATGATGAAGGAAAAACAGCATCAAGAAAAGAACAGACGCTTTTCCATTAGCCTTTACTAGGTCACTACGCTCTCGTACTGCGTTTGCTCATAAAGTAATTACCTTCAAAAATAATGAAGCCTCGTCCAACAATGGACAATAATAAGATAAAATAATGATCAATAATATTTTTAAATGAATTAATATGGATTTTATAATAATAATAATATAGTTATAATAACAGTAGAAAAGGAAGATTTGTGGTTGACGTAGTAGACTAACAAAACATTGTTTAGTAGCTGCTTATATGAAAACATTTAAGATAGTTAAGGTAAAGAATCTGTGATTCTTGTATGAAGTCTAGCAGATGATGATGATGATCTATGATTTAGATCAGAATCTTTGGCATTTACGCAGCCTCCGATTAATTCTTTTAGTTAAACCTCAGTTATAGACTCGTGTTGTATATATTATAATGTTATCCACTCTCTTCATCCAGTTAAGAATTCTCAAGACTGGCAACTTAATCTAGACATTTAATTGCTTAATTAACTTATCTTCTATTTAATACGGGTTAAGATCTTTCAAGTGAATATTTAAGTTGTATCTGTAAGTCTCAAGGGAAACGTCGTAGTCCAGTATTTTTGTACAGTGTATTTTAATTATATTACACTGAAGTAATTCTGTTTTAATTTTTTTTTAATGGTAAAAATTGTTCTCTTTATCAATAGATATTTATATTATATATTTATATACATGTTTATATTGCCTTTATTTACGCCATTTAATCATAACATTAAAACATTTTTGTTGCTCTTCTATTTTCATACATTCTCTTTCTAAAGTAGATCCCGTAAGCCAAACAAGTAATAATTAAAGTTAAGTTTGTAATATAATATAATGTAAAAGAGAAAAGAAGGAAATTTAATGCAATGCAATAGAAAATATATTGTTAAATATAAACAAATAAAGATAAAAGAAAGAAATAGTAAAAATAGTTGAAATGTAAAATGCAGCGAAATTTAGATTTGGAGACGTTGCTTGAAAGATAACAAAAGATAAGGATATATAGAAAGAGTGAAAGAAGAAAATGTAGAATGAAACGATAGACCAGTTAGGGAGAAAGGGAAAAGAGGGAAAGAAAACAAATAATAATAAATAAATAGAAAGATGGGACCCTTACCCACAACACAAAAGGAAACGCTACAAAACAAAATACAAGGGTTGGTCCCTCTATTAAAGAATCTGAGAAAGATCATGCAAGAGTCTGGAAAGGCAGATCCTGGTGGAGAAGGAGATCTAATCTGTTGTATATTACAATGATCTGATTCAAAACTATAACTAGTAAACTCAGTTGAAGATTTCTTTTCCCAAACGATAGATCAGAATCTACACATAAATTATAAGAGACGTGGATCTTACAAATATTAGCTTGAGATCTTAGATCTAGAATTATCTTTGATCTAGAAGAGAACTTTTACGTAGTTTACTCCTAGTTACTAGATTGTCCATGCAGAGTTCTAGACTATTACACAATCTAGTCCTAATTGAGTGCCGTCAACCGCGCGAGATGTATCACACTACTATTCCCCTCGCATCCTCCTGTCAGTGTAACACTTACACAATAAATGAACAACACGTTTTAACATTGCGTATTCACAAGTCAAGGTATCATCATCATCATCAGCCGATAAACGTCCACTGTTGAATATAAGCCTCACTCAAAAATCTCCACCAAAGTCCTGCGCTGTCTGCATCCAGCGGTTCCTACCTTCACCAAATCGTCAAGCTACTTAGTGGGCGGCCTTCTAGGATATATAGGTTAAAATCTATATATTGTTACTGCAACAATTACCTTGGTAATTCTCTGTTTCTGAAGGCAGACGAAATACGTACGAATATGGAGTTTCCAAAATCCAGCAGTTGTGTTTAATATTTACTGTGTTCAGATTTGAATGATGTTACTAGTGAATTACTGAGGTAATAAGACGAGTGATAAATAAACGTCTTTATTAAAGACTCATTCATTGCATAAAAATAAAGTTATTTATTTATAAACCAATTTAAAGATCAGTTTAAATAATAAACTCGTAATATGAAGTCGGTTGAAATGATGATGAATATTAAGTAATTGTTATTATAATTATTATAACAATAATTGTTGTATATAGGTCAGGTAATACCATGGGAAAACCCATCCTGTCACCAAGAACCAAAAACCCATACATACACCGACGTATCCAGTAAATCCTGCAGAGAAACCGGTTGACTTGTATAATGACACATCTAGATTACAATTACGAATTTAATTTTCCTGTTGACCAATTTGTTAAAAACACATTTATTATAAACAATATATAAAGATATCAATACCAAGAAAATACTACAGTTTTATTAAATTCAAAATACTGATTGTTATCATTATTATCATCACTCGGTTAATGTCTTAATGGTTTTAAGTAAAGAAGAAATACTATATTTACTTATAATGTATACGCAAATGGAAATATATACATGAAGGATGGCGTTATTTAGAACCAATTAATATTTTTATTATGTATAATTATTATGTTTTTAGCAATAACACTTTCTTATATTTCAAATGAAATGTCCCCGCTCATATTCTCTTACAACTGTCCATCATTGTTCTTCTTTCCCTTTTCATCTCATACCTCTCTTCACTCCTTCCGTTTCTCACATACATATTAATAAACAGTTTACCAAATAAGAAGTTTTATTCCATACATAAACTAAATAAAAATTTTACATATATAATATTACATGAATTAACTAGATATATACATCATCAGCAGTAGATAGACCTTCACGGGTAGATGGGCCTTCAATAATGGGGGATTAGGGCCGTCTTTTACCACGCTGGTCCAATGCGGGTTGATGGGGACCCAGAGCCTTTTGTTGATTAGCTGCATCACGAGCGAGTGAGGATAGCTTAGGTCCCGTGAGTTGTTGTGTGGGATCCCTTAGACCCATGATATATACAAATGTCTCGTATTTTGCTGATAGCGATTGGTTGGAGAGTATAATACATTGGGAAAAGAGATTAGTGTAGGAAGCATCGCCTATCTGATGAGTGACGACTGAAGTCGCCGTATATTCATAGAATATTATATGGAAATAATTGGTAAGGAATAAATACACAGTAGAATGTTAGGAATCAAAATAAAATTTTGAAAACTGGTCCGAAAAACAATTTATGTACACCATTTTAAGTGTAAGAAGAACAAATAAGAAATAGGAAGATGTAATAATCTAATACGATGAGTGATAGGTAATGTATGGAAGGAGAATAGACATTGCAAAAATGTAAAAAGTATAAAAGAAATGATGAATGAAAGAAGAGGAAAGTTGTACAAAGAGAGTACAGTAGTAAAAAGACTTAAATAGTATTAGAAGAAAAACATGTTCTTGTCCCACTTTACGACGGAATGAATTAAACATGTATACAATTAAAAGAAAATATACACAATATTAGTTAAATTTACTAATTACATATATATTTCTTTATTTTGGTGTATATCGTCATCATTATCATCATATATTGCAAATTTATTAACTAAGTAAAAGTAGGTTTTAATTGTTTTTAAAAGCTGCTTTATAATTTATACATACAAAAGATAACCTTTATATATCATTATAAATCATATATATCACTGTTTTGTATGCATTTATAATTAACTTTCCTAATAAGTCGGTCAACTCTGTGAGGTCACTGCGCGTACGCAGATCTTTCATAAACACGTATACACCGGTCTATATATAGAGCTGATAAGAGAGAGGGGGGCGCGGCAAGCTCTCTGACGACACTCCATTGAGCAGCTGATAACGGCATTTGTAAATAGTGGAGTAGCTGATAACGAGACGCTGGGAACATGTGATCTTACTGCTCACTACCTACTGTGCAATGTTGTTATTTGCATCTCTATCTGTTGTAAACAGTCACAAGAGCGGAGAGGGAGTCATTTGTGAAAAGGTTTCACTGTCTTCCTTTATTATTATATCCAGAGATCTCATGAAAAGTTTGAAGATCACCAGGTTTATGTAGATAAAAACCCCTACGATTTTCCATGAGAGGTCATGATATACCACAATATACCACAGGGAATGCTTTGAGGAATTGTTTGGTATGAATACGCTATCTTTCACCAGCACAGTATACGATATTAACCACCTTTTTTTTACGCGGGGGAATCCTTTTACGGACGTTCCGCCGGTGCCCTGGGTGGGCCTGGAGGGGTGTGTGGGACTCGGCCTGGGCGGTCCCTACTCAGTAAACCCACCGCGAAAGCCATCAACATACCGATAGCAGATGCCAGATCGTGGCGCTGCACGGCCCATCTCGGGTACACTTCGAGGGTGAGCTGGGCCGAGTCCACCGGCCCCACAATCGTGGCACCGCTCATCGGCCTCTCGGTGAGCTGCCCGGCACAGGTAGTTACCGAAGCAAACGATACTAACCATCTGGATTACCAGCGATCCTCCACTGTACGTTTAAAGACCAACTTTTTACCAACCACAACTACTCTGTGAAATCAGGTGTTCACAGTGGTATTTTGGAACCAAATGGGGGAGGAGCGACACATAAAAAGAACGTACTACTTCCTCCTTTAAGGTCAGCAGTGAAAGCACGACCGGGTATTACTGCTGTCCATTCAGACGATTCTCCATCATGTAAACTGTTCGCTCGTTGGCGCGTTTTTTCTTTAAAAAAAATATATATCTTTACGAAAGTTTCTTCTATCCCTTTCTCTTCCCTATTATATTTCTGTCCATCTTTTCGACACTCATCTCATCCTTTTCCTTTGATTTTCCTCTTCTCTATACTTTGCTTATATGTTTCAGCTTGCGGAGTACGGATCCGTGGGCCGTAGGACTAGCGAAGCCTTCGCGATCATTATAGATGCTGAAGGTCTTGACTTCTCCGTTTAAAAAAAAGGTTTTTTTTTAATTTTTTTATTTATTTTGAAACTGAGGACCAAGTTGATACAATTTTGTTGTAAGAGATTTTATTCTGTACATTGAAGTGAGTCCTTTATAAATTGTACAAGTTATGGTTTTTTTAAGTTTTGTTTATTTTTATTGAATACTTACAGCCTTATATGGTCACCGTTTACATCAACCCTATTCAGAAGTATATTCGACATTTTTTACAGGTGGTCGCAAGTATGTAGGTTAATAGTATGTACGGTATACAGAGGTTTCCCTTTGCGCTGTAAACACAGCGAACGTAAACCATGTCGGCTGAGTGTGTTAGGTGGGTGTGGTGTTTATTGTTGACGCTGGAATCATCGCCAATTACCATTTGTTTTCCTGTACACTGGAAAATACATGCAACAGTTCAAACACGATCTAGGAAGATCGCTTTGAAAGATCAGAAACGATTGGTATGAAAAAGCGTAAATCTTGAATAACAAAACTTTTAATATAAGTATCTTATATAATAGAGAAAGAACTAATACTAATACTGATAGAAGACTACATCATTGTTTTGTTTGTTTATTTAAATTTTGTTAACACACTTGGCCACTATTACGACTGTAAGTGCTTGTATGTGTCTCAATACAGAGGAGAGGAGAAAGCTGAGGGAATTAAATAAAGGAAGAGTTAAAGAGATGCAGAAATATATGAGAGAAGAGAAGGGAAACTATAACATCGGTTAGAGATGATAAGGACTCTAGTAGATTAGTAGAACATACTTTGTGTTCCTGGAGCAGAAATTACATCAACTTCCTCATAAGAGAAACGATAATACTATATTTTTCAACCCTGGCTAAATGCGAGTGATAACCTTAATAAATGAATGGAAAATATGTTAAAGATAAATCCAAGTAACTTTTTTAAATAAGCTTAAAATACAACTTGAATAGTAATTTCTTAGACAATGTCATCCGTCTCCATTTTAACTTATCGTTTAAATAATACAAATAAAATATTTTAAATGAATGTATGTGCCGAACAAGTACGGGTTCGGGAGCCCGCGGCACAAGGTTCACCGGTTTTATGTGTGCATGCGTGTACTTACCTCACTCGCCGTCAGCTCCGCCGCTCGCAGGTCTTCAATTTGTTAGTCAGTCGGTCAAGGGTCAGTCGTCGGTCTGTCCAAGTCAAACACTGGGCGCGCGAGCGATGCCCGTCCAC
>DWLS01001381.1:0-22146 GCA_018246255.1 Pachliopta kotzebuea | reverse complement strand
TAGCTCGCGGAGTCCGGATCCGCGAGCGCAGGGTCAGATGAAGCTTTCACGGCCATAATAGTGGCCGAAAGCATCGATATCACCCGAAAAAAAAAAAAATTTAGTTGATAAAAATCCCAATGATGTAAAATCTATCGGATGAAACTTTCTAAACTCGAAACCGAAGGAAGGGGGTTACCGTTGCAAAGACATATTTTTGTTTTTTTTTTACACCGTTGAGGTAAAAATAGAAAACCTTTAAACAGGACTCGCAAATTATATAAATCTATAAATTTGACTAAAATTTTGTTTTACTAATTTTTTCTCTATTTCCACACCACACAGTAACATGCGGCAAGTACCGCTCTTACAGCTCAAAGCGATTCATTCAAGACAACTAGTAATTGGATATAGTTGAATGGACCTTCTGATTTTATTGAGCCAGGGTGATAGGAGATGGCTTAAATCCTACCGTTATTGGGGAAGGCCAATGACCGATAGTGGGCGTCTATCGGCTGATGATGATGAACGGAGCTTAGGATATACAAATAGGAATTACTATTTTCTTTTCGCTGAACAATAATCGCGTTTATAAGACCCGTGATGAAATTATCTAATATTTTGTTGATTTCTTGCTCTTTTCTTGTTGTTTTTGTTAAATGCGCATTTTATGCGTATTGTATTTATTTGGAGTTTTAGAAAAACTTTCCTTCTTTCTTTCTATATTGATTAGAAGTACACGTCCAAAAGTCTACGATGAGAATAAAAAGGTGTCATTTCACTGGCTAGGTCAGGCAGGCGGAGTGCAGTAGCCGACCTTGCGAGCAGGCGGTGTCGCATTGCGCCCACATTTCTGCCGCTCGCCACGCGTGCGGTTTAAACCCGCGACGGAATGCCCCATCATCTGATAGCCCGCCACAACATTTGATACACTCCGGGCCGGTATTTCAGAAACTCCAGAGAACTATTCAACCTTACTAACTGATTAACGGAGAAATTCAACTCGTGCACATCTCGCTGATACTTTTCGTTCTCAATTATATTCGCTTGACATGAAAATTATCACATTCAAGTGTATTCTTTCGGTTTTATTTTTGCTTCTCCATTATCACCTTTAGTAAATAAAACTTTATTAATGAGGTTATTGATGGCAGATCTCTATTGACGGATAATATGAAGGAAGTTCTACCGTAGTTCCTGTGTCTGCCGCCAAACAGTATGCAAACATTACTGTATTCCGGTTTGAAGGTAAGCTAGCAAAATTACTGGGTTGGCGAGACTTAACACCTTATGTTCCAAGACGACGCTCGCAATGTAGAGCTGTGTATACTATCTTAACCAGCTCCTCGTTGATATAGGCAAGCGTTTCACTTATAATCAGGTGAAGGTCTTGCTTGTCTTGTCACCTCGATGAATAAAATAAAATAACAAAACGTTCCCTATATATTCAAAAATAGGAAATACAACGTCTACATAAGCATATAAAAAAATCATCAACAATGTTGCTACATTGTTTAAAAAGTATTGTTAGATCATGTTGTCGCAAAGCTTTTATTGAAAACCTACGACGGTCTATAAATCAATTGCAACTTATTGTGTTTTTTCTATTGTATCATCTTTGTTGATGTTATTAGTCACTTTCTTCTGTACGTTAAAAGAATAATATAAGCAACTAATACAGAAAAAGCGTCGTATTATCGATGGAATTGTTATTATAATTAAAAAGCAGTAGCGGTTATTTTGATTAAACTATACAACGACGTATTATTTATTTACTCAATACATGACACCAATCTTTCTTCTTAATCAGTCAAATGTAATATATGCAATTATTCTTCCGTATAACATATTATAAATGATAAAATTATCAACACCGTGTGATATGGCGTAGCGTACACTTATCTCCAGCAGCAGACAGCTTCTAATTGAAACCTAAACCTGAATAAGCAGGAACTTAAAATGTTTATTGCTACTTAACACGAGGTAAAAGACAAGCGTTTAATTTGCTCGTTAATATTCAATATTGCAGACTGTGGAATCGTAAATACATTTACAGCTTCACAATCTATATCAAGTTTACTAACGTGAATACCTAGAGCATTCAGTCAATTCATACCTAAATACAAAAACTTATTTCAAAAAAAATTTAGTCTACAATATGTTAATTATAAATTCTTAAATTAGCAAGGTAAACTAAATGCATGTATTTTTAAAATGAAAGCACAGGGAGAGCATTAATTTACTTGAATTTAGTATTAAGTGGGAATACCAAAGACAAAAGAGTGTTACTTATAAACAACTTGTGTATCTTTCAAGCGCCATTTTGCTGGTGAATTAACAAGTGAAATAATTAATATACATATATTCCAGAATTTTCTCATCATCTATTACCATAGTTAAATTTCTTTTACCATACATATACATTTTTTACTTAATTTCTATTTTTTTCTAATCTAATATATATTTTTTGTTTTAGTTTGTCGTAAAAATTAATATTTGTATCTAAATCTCATTATTAAAAATCAGCCTAATCTATTAGACATATTCTATATGGTAATTGTAAATAATACAATAACTTCAACATAAATTCAATACATCTTACTAAATCAGGCTATGATCGTGCATTCCATTGAGCAGTGAATATAGAAGACTCATCTTACAAGGCTATTTTTAGCGTTGGTCTAGTTTACCGCTTCAGATTATAAATAATTTATTCTACATTAAAAGAAAGTAATTAAAATTAAATTAAAAAGTTTTTATGCTTGCCTTTTTATATTATAATATACAAAGCACGCTTTAGCTTATAACCTAATGTTTAGATGATTTGTTAACATTCATTTAGAAATTAAATTTAGTTGCTTTATAACGACATTGACGCTGTTAATCTAGGTTACTGTTAAGTGGAAGCCATAAAATACAAAAGAAAACCATAAACTAACAACCATACGCCACATATACCACAAAATTACTTCTGTTTTAAAGTGCGAATGTATACAATGTAAAACGCGCAAATATATTAACAGGAATTGTGACAAATACACTGTATCGTATTATACCTACTGGGATCTACCCGTCTAAGTCGAGATAACGTATTTTAAAGGTCCAAAAGTAAGTTCTGACGATCGATCATTAGGCCTTATTTGTTTTTGGACGGTGACAGGACACCGTGCGAGTAGTGGACGCGTTCCCCGGATTATCTATAGGTTACATCGGACCATTCGTCAAGCTGTCAATGAGACAGGGCACAGGGCTATATTCAAAGTGACCGCACGATAACGGTGATGGGGTCTTGACGTCCCAATTGCTCGTGAAATCTGAGAAACTTCCTATTAAAAAAGAAGTTACCTAACCTCAATTCGTACCTCATACTTATTACTCTATATTATTAAGATTAATGACAATATTTTAATCTATATTCTAGGAATCAAATCTTATATTATCTTACAAATTTATACTTGACTGAAAACTTCACTTAGACATGCCTGTCAAAAACCAAACATTTTATTACTTCTTGCAATATTTTAATATGTTTTTTCAACAACATTATTTCTAACTTATAATTAATTTGTTTAAGAAATACTCATTCGGGTAAAGTAATCGGTCGAATAAAATAAGGCTAACTTAAATACCCAGAAGACATCCATTATTATATCGATAAGCTAGATATCATACGGTATTAATCTTATTAAGTAGAAACATATTTTTTAGATATCTGGAAAATTCGCGCCGTTATTAATTGTTACGTATCACCGACCACTATGAAGACCAATATAAGACACTACCTCTTGACAGAAAATATATAGATAAGCATATATACTGATAAGGAACAAATTAAAAACTGTTTTATTTCAACGGATTAGAGTTCAGTTTCATCTAAATCTTTATTCTTTGATGGCAAAACAAAAATTGTATTTGCGTCCGTGAGATTATCGAAGGCGCGTTTTGCATACCGCAGGCCACGTCCATAAAATTTTATACATAACGAGCGAGATATTGGCTCCTGTATTACGTATATACATATAAATATTTTAGAGTACACGTACACATGCAACTAGTAAATTAAACCTAAACATTAACCTAGATCGAATAAGAGAGATAGATCGCCTTCGAGATGTAACGTATATAAGGAAATTAATAAGAAAGCTTTATTGATGAGATTTCGGATGAGAAAATAATGCTTATAATAAGTGTAAGTAAAGATGATCTAGAGTCATGACACCTTCATAAAAAAGAAGTAGGAGAATATTCAAAAAAAATTCATCATCTCTAAAGACGGAGTGAAGTGACGTAATACATAAATTTAGAGGTAAAGAAATTGGGTAGTGGAAATTTCTCTACAAACAAGAGCCTTGACTTTCTCCCTGCGGAAGAACGTCCTCACTCCCAGCAGTGAGAGCATTAAATGAACCAGTTATTATAGCAAAGTCACATTTTTTTCTTTTGACGAAAACGAAGACGGGCATTGAGAATGTTTTACAAATATGGACCGCCGTAATGCACAAAATTATGCGCCGCCTATATTGTGATGCTAGTTATAATGATAGTATGTTATGATATACCACATTGCGGTCGTCATTTTGAGACATCTGATATTAAATCTAACCACAGTAAAATCTCTACGCTCACTAATTTCTCAACTTAAACTTTAAACGGGAATAAAGTAATTTACACACTGCTGTTTGCAGAAATAAGCTCTGCAGTAGTATCTACCTAGATGGTCTTTGGCAACAGAGACTCAGCGGCAACATTGCCGGCAATTTATGCATAACCGGATTTCTTTGTTCTATTTTAAAATATACGCCAATATGAAATAAAGAATAAATATGTTTAATGAGGGGATGACGGTGTTCGTATTGTCTGTGCTAAACGTTATAAAGTAATTTTACTAACTTACAAAGCCCTTCAAATCTTAACATAGTAATGTTTACACATTTCTGTTTGGCCATAAAAATAGGAAGACGGTGGTATCTACCTAGACAGTCTCCAGGAACAAAAACCTAAGCAGTAAACTATGCCAAAAAAAATCTTTATTCCTAAATTTAAAATGGCAAAATCTTTTTTTAAAACTGTAGCCAAATCATTTTTTTTTTTAAGACAAATACCTTTATTAAATTTCTGTGATTAAATAAAATTATTTAAACTAACTTTCATCTGATATTATTTTATGTATTATATCTTACTTTTCAAAACTTTATTACACTTGAAACCACATGTGTGATATAAAAACAGAATAATTGACCAACTCATTATTAAGTATTAAGTTGAATTTTCCATAAAGCTTATCTATGACGCAGCTAGTGTGCGGTATGCGGCTTGGCGTGTCCATTCACCATCTTCATCTTAAAGTACACCGAATCAAGAATCAAAAACGTCGTTATCTATGTTCCCACTCAAATCACTGGACAATAAAATTTCTATGGCTCTAGAAAAACGGAGCATCTCGATAACTATAAATTTGGACTGAAACGGATGGGACAAATTTTTAAAATGGGCCTCCCCCATTTGGACCCCGAGCCGCGTTAATGACAGACTAACAGTTTGTTTTAACATCATTATAGGAGCGTATCGGACATTCCATCTCAGGTAGGTACCTGTTTTAAGTGTATGTATACACATGTCGGGGCTACGAGGTGTCTCGATACAAAACTCGATACTTGTGATGTCCTTTCCGATATCAAAAATTATCATTTCAAAGCGGTTATAGAAACGCCGACGGCTTATGTGAGATTTATATGACAATTTACTCAAAATAAACTTTTTTAGATAGAAGGAAACGAGCACACGTAAACTTTATGTATATGTAGTACAAATTAAGATTCAGACTATTTGACGTGTTATGATACTTAGTGTTACAATTTAAAACTCTTGTACTTTTGATAACCCTAAAATAAACGGCAGTAAGTGGTTCGGCGCTACGGCGCTAAGATCCCACTGTAATATATTCGAGGGACAGCTACACGTATTCACAATTACCTTATCTCGCTTTGACTTTGCTCCTGACATCATCCGACAAATATTTGTGAACACCATGGTCCCGTCCCATTTGTGATTCGCATGCAATTTCATTTCACTAGCATAAATTGTTTATATTCAACGACTTGAAACGTAGTAAATACATGTAAACAATGCCAAATGCACTTGTTGAGTGATTTTTCAAAGATCACTTAAACAAAGTTCTTCATAAAATAATAAAGAGAATAATATTTAGATATTATCGTATACAAGAATTAGATTGTTTTAATATTATTTTTGGTATAAAATATGCATTTAACATTGGTTTTAGTTTACTTTAAATTATGAGGACGTTATTTTTATGCAATTTGATGCATAAAAACAAATTTAAACAATCGGTTAAAACAATTTTCTGCAATCGTACGTATCTTACTTAAAACAATTTTTAATAATATTGTTGTATTGGTGAACTGTAACAGTCAGTATATTCAAAATATATTATACCTAGTTTTTGAAGTAGTTATAGTAGAAATGTTATACAAAATTGCAGCTAATAATTTTTTATTGTAACGAAACATGTAAATTATTAAATGTATATTATGTACATAAATATATGTCAATACGATCTGAAATGGAAGTGAATATAACTAAAGGTACTTTTTATTATAGATAAAAAGAATATTTTTTCTGAAACCGATTATTTTATAAATTAATTGCTTCATCCTGGCAAAGAAGTGTCACTTCAAGGTTTTTTTAAGTTTTACGCCAAATTAGGGAATAAAAACTAATAACGAAGAAGTATAGAATTTTGTTCCATCCTCGGCCAGTCGTAAGGAAACTCATTAAAGGCCCTCCTTAATTGAATTTAGGCGAAGGTGTAACGAGAAATGGCGAAGAAGTCGACATTTCAATAGGAAAAAAGAAAATTGTGGACGGAGTCGCAAAGGAATTGATTTAGCACAGAGTCCCCGCGTCGTTGGGTTCCCATGGGAAAGAGTCCGCAAATATTGACACCGTAGCAACATGTTTATGTGCACTTAATGCATCGCTCACCTTTTTTACATTTTGTTTGTTTTGAGCGCGCGGGGCAGACGGTGCGTCGGCCGCGGTTGTTTTTATCGTCATGTTCCGCAGGTAGTGACTACTAACAGCGTTTGGTGCCCCGTTACGGACTTATAACGATATGCATAACAGAAATACCTCACAACTTAACCGGGAATTCTTGGGCTTCGTTGCCAAAGGTGTTCATAAAATATTCATCGCGCAGAACTAATAATTTCATTTTATTTTGACACGAGTTGAAAGCTTTGCGTGCCTAATTGATATTTATATAATATTGAGATATACGATTTTGACTATGTAACCTACTTTTTGAATGAAATGAAAAACCTTAAATTATGCACTACACACATAAGGCATGTATTAAGTCCTATTTTTAGTTTTTGAAGTTATTACAAACACTATTCACTGCAAGTTTTTATTATGTATACATATACATTTCAAATTCAAGAAAACTTTTTCATTAATTACATTTCAGGATTTTTAAACCTTTCTAGCTAACAAGTATGAAGAAATAAAATAAAAATTATATTGTCTATTATCTAAACATTCGTTTATATGCTGTAGTAGTAAACATTTTGGTCAATAAAAATTAGAAGAGAAAAACTTACTTAAACTTACATATACCTATAAATATCAGATAAAAATTACCTAGCCTTTTTATTTACATTTCCTTGCACACTTTCAAAAACTATAATGATTTCTTTAAAATATTCATTAAATCTATATGTTCTACAAAATATAACTTGAAAATAGGTTATTAATTTGTACTCCCCAGTCAACGACAGTACCGGATACAGCATAATTATAGACCGTATATACACGGAATTGAATGCCATTTGGTAAATAATAATCAATTAAAGCAATAAAAAATGGATGTTAGCCCGGGGGCTTTAGGTTTGATCTCACGTTTTTAGTTTACGTATAAAATTTATACCGAAACGTACCATCGAAACATTGTGATTGCTTTTTTATCTAATCGCTCATTAAATCACCACTCCATACATGATTTTTTTATTTACTTTCTCTATTATAATTATTTTGTAATAAATAGGTACGTTAAAGATATTACTTTTATTTAATAATGAAGTTTCTGCAGATGAACTTTAAAAGACAATTATACAAGGTTACAAAAACTAAGCAACAAAACAAGACGCGTATCTGTTATTACATTAAATGTATAATCAATTGCGGACAGTAAGTCTGAATTTTTTTATTTTTATTGTGTATAGTCTTCTCGGAGCGATCTCCTCCCACGCAGTGACGGCGTGACGACTGCCAATTTGCGCCAAAAATAATAGAACAAGATTATGTGCTTTGTTCTGACCGTGACCATGTGAGAATGTGCAGCTTATTGGGTTACGTCCCCTCCAATTATTCTTGTCGATCTGATCCCACAAATTACAGGTTTTCGGTGGTAGTTTTAGAACAGAGGCAGGTCCAAAAAATACCCCACCATAATTCGTTGTGACGAAACGAAAATTATTTTTTTTTTCGAAAAAATAAAGACAATTTTTGTTTGGCAAAAAATGTCTTTCTAAAGACTCACTCGGAGTATATAGCCTGTTTACAGTTACATTAAACTCTCACTTATCAGGACTCTCCTAATTGCTCATCGTAAGGAACACGCACGTAACCCTCTCACTTATTAGACGTGTAATGAAAGGACTACACCACATCGTCTTTTATTTTTCTCAATAAAATTGTTAAATACTTAAGACATCAAATTTAATTATTATTCCCCAGCTGGACTTATCCTTGGAGTTATTTATCATTATGATCTAAATCACAAAAAGAGAAGCACACGGAATAACTTATTTAAATGCTTTAAGGGAATGTCGGTCTTATAAACTACGGTCTAAATGTATTTATTCTGTGTTTAATGGGATTTCGATGCTTGGAGCGATTTCGGTTTGGGATACATGAATGCGTGCAAAGGATTTTGACTGTTTACGACTTCGTGGGTGGTTGTGGGCGTGGCATCTTCTTTCGCACTCACACTTATTAGTGGTCACAATTCTCTTCTCAACCAGCGGCCGCTCCCACAGGACCTTCTTGTTAAATTATTTTTTTGTTCCTCTCATCTTGCTTTATGGAATGGACAGACGGGCAAATATTTACTCACGATTTTGAAAATCTCGTTATCATAATGCTTGAGTGGTTTTACAGCAAGCTCGATTAGTGCTTATAAAACAGTAGACACAGTTTATGCAATTCACGCTCAACAGAAGAGATTTAATTTAAACAAATACAGCAATATTAACACAAAATTTTCACCATGATCAATCTACAGCAAGAGACACAAAATTTTAAAGATTTTTTATTTGTAATAAGCCGTTTACATAACAACCGCGTTACTTACTGATCACTTTAGTTTCATGAATATTGATACATTATGCTTTACATCCAAAGTCAACGAATATAAATAAATTCAATTAGAATGTTGTACTATAAAATATTGTATAAGGCCCCAGCGTTATGTGTGGAAGCAATCTTGGCCCTTTTTGTTTACAAAATGTATCAGGATTACTTATAAAGTTATATTGGAGTGTTATGTGAAGTTAACATCTCAGCCTACCATTATCATCTCTACGTATCATCACTATTATAATTTACTTTCAATATTTAAAACACGGCTATATTAGATAGATAACAAGATGTTATTGATACGCAATTAATTATACTTTTCACCAAAATCTATTGCAGCTAGTGTAATAGACGCGCAAAGTGATACTAAATATTTTAACTAGCATTTGACCTCATCGTTTTATTATTTCAATGTAGGAAAAAAGCATTTAAAAGTGTGGATATGAAATTTTGTTTAACTCTGCTCGTAGTTATTGTATGATAAATAAATTTAAATTTTTCAAACATATCATTTGAAGTTTCAGAAAAAACGGCGGCGTAGTCGAAAGAGACCTCACACACGCTGCGCGCCCGATAAAGAAATCATCCGCGTTCAATCTAACGACCGGTACCACTTTACATAAACCTCGTAATTGCACGCATTTGTTTTGGTTAATCTTTGTATTAACTAATATTTTAACATAGTTAAATTACATACATACTAAATAGTTTAAATATCCCACAGATTCACAAAAAATTTCATATTTCCATTATTCTCTGCACAATCCTATGAAGTGCTTGGAGAGAATGCCTCTTAGCAATTAACCCGTCTTCAGGAGTACATTTTTATATGTGTTTGAAATGATCATTAACAATATCAGTAAAAACGCAGATTATGTTTGAATTTGTTACATACGGACATTACTTTTTTTTATTAAAATGCAACTTAGTCTTTGCTATAATAAATTATTAAGAAAATAATATTTCTACAATCGTCTGATTAATTTATATGTGGTTGCCAATTAGGCATAAAATCTATTCGAGTACATTAATTTTTTAACAATTTGCTTTAACGTAATACCAAGTCAGCAGTGTGATTAAAAAAAATCTGTTGAAAATTGTAATAAATAAAATGTCTAATAAAAAAAGTTACTACATAATATTATTATATAGTGAGATCTATTTTATAAGATATGAGAATGTATTTACAAGACATGACAATGATAGACGGAAAAATACGCGATACCTGTTACGGTATATATGCTTCAGGAATTGTTCAGCGACAATATCTCACCTATCACACAAAAGGCATGAGTCAGTCTCTATGCGTGAATCATCACCGCAATAACACCATAACTCCCGCCGATAAGTTGATAATACTAAACATCCTTACATTGTTTACTGTGAAACGGTAACGCAGTTTCAAAAAAAACTAATAGTTGAAAAGTGAGATTTTAAATTTGTTGAATAATACGAAATAAAACAATACGACGCGTCGAAAACAATGGCTAATAGTTCCGAGTACGGGAGCATTCTTTTTAGTGCCGCTGGCACTTAGCGGACAATACCGATTATCTGATGTACAGACAAAATCCAAACAGACATCTCCGACATTATACCGGTGCGACAAAAAAAATACAAAGTCAGTTAGGGAAAGTTAACAGGTAGACAAAAGGTATTGGCAAAAGTAACGAAGATAACGTAACACGTATTTTGAAAAATATGCACCATACGGTACTTTATTATGATTTAAACGGATTACGCAGCCCATGTACACCTTTGTCTGAATATCTTTTTTAACTTGCTTTTAAACTTTTGTATAAATTTTATACTAAAAATGTTATTACATACATTGAGTTAATTTTTAAAAACTATTATGTATATACTCTTCATTATACCATTCGATTGTACTGTACATATACATTTGATTTTTTCAGTCTGCTGTGAATCAAAAAGGTATTTATGCTTTGAAATTTGCAAATAAATTCAACAACAAATTTTAAAAGAATTCTGTGTTTAAAGAATTAACAATTTTTGTGTGAAGTAAAACTTAAAAAATTGTAAACTTATGTGGTCAAGGTATTATAATGAATTAAATGTCAATATAATAGTGACAGGTCTATGATGCCGGAGACTATCGGTAGGTATCGCTGCAACTTTTACTGCAAGCGACTAATAGTAGCGTGGAAACATTGTATTTCGGTTTGAACGACTTTCTGGTTAATGAAATTACTGGGGTTATAGTGGTTCTACGTTTCATTTATCAACAATTGAACATCCTGTCCGCCACGTTATTAGGCAAAGAAATTGGACATATGATATAATTTTTAAAATTGTTTTCATTTTGTTCTCATTTTAGGTGTGTAGTTGAAATATGGCAGCCGCGGTAGTAAATACATATGATCACATAAATCTAGAAATGTTAGAGCCAATGTTGATGTTTGATCATCGGTAACCACTTTCCACGGGCGCGGTCCTCTTCATATTTGCATTCTCATTACGTAAAGCAGAAAGAAATAACAAAACACAATCGTCTTACATGCCATCGCGATGACGCACAATAGGTATTATATCCGCAGCGTCCAGTTTTGGTCCATGCACGTCGAAGTATGCAACTGAGTGATGGCGCTAACGCACCATTCTGCCTATTCCTTTTGTGTCCAAAGTTAGCGCCACCATAAAAAAAGTACCGACGGAAGTAAACCCACAAAGAGAATGCCATGCGGCAAAAAGCCTGCGTACAAAAAAACTGCATAATGCGGTTGTGTGGCAGTGTGGCCCAACCGCTCTTGTAAAATTTATAACAGCTCTATTTTGTTTACCTGCTTGACTCGGCTTCAAATTGTCCTATAATTGGAGGCATTTGACGATGAGTTATTAATTTATTGACTGTAGTATAGCTTTAGTTTTTTTTATGGAGGTGCTAAAACGCCCTTCTTATGTTGACGCACA
Organism: Pachliopta kotzebuea; assembly: GCA_018246255.1. NCBI lineage: Eukaryota > Metazoa > Arthropoda > Insecta > Lepidoptera > Papilionidae > Pachliopta > Pachliopta kotzebuea. The sequence goes on along the minus strand of DWLS01001381.1, from coordinate 9,858 downwards.
CTTGTGCAAGACTGGCATTTAGTTTGTTGTTATGCCCTCATGGAAAATTTTGTGTTGAGAAATTGGTATAAGTAAAAGCAGAAAGTACTAACATTTGAACAATCGATATATAATTTTGAGAAATCTTAAAAAGTAATTGTACTAATGTTGCATAATTAATTTAATCTTATTTCAGTTTCACAAATAAAATATTTAATTTAAGTAAAATAAACTATTCCTATCCTTAATATTCATAAATATATTAGGTTGGTGCCATAATTAAAAAGTAAGAAAATATATTTTTCTTACAGAAGTAGGAACTTCTTTACTTTCGATTAATGAATGGTCAACACCCACTTATTGCAGATGAATGTGCAAACTTTACTGCATTCCGCTTTGGAGGGTGCTATAACAAGAGAAATTACGCGATTAACATAAGTTAATACATTATTTTCGTTCACGCACAGATGGAATACCATTTGGTATAAACATTTATTTCACTAGCACCTATACACTGATATATCCAATAAGTTCAATGGAGGGATATAAAAATTAAGGCTAATCGTTCTAAAAGTTTTATCATTCAGTTCAATTTTAAGGATCGAAAAAGTTCCATCCACGTAACGTTAGTTAAACGTGGGACTGGGTAAACACAGATTGATATATTACTGTTGCTGCAAAGATGTTAGACATATTAATGAAATAGAATATTTGGAATTTTGTAATAAAAATTTATATAAAAAATTTAAGCAATACAAAGATGGTTCATGAGCCATATCGAAAATAATTCACATCGCATCAAAATTACTTATGTATTGAATTAATTGACCCTTTACGACCATAACTAGGTTTAACTACGTCATAATTTTTAATTCTTATAATGTAAAAGAACAGTTTTAGAACAAAAGTAAAAAGAGCAATCTAATAAAACGACCTTAACGCGAGTAACAAATCACATACTTCACAACCACCTATCAGCACCGTTGTATTTCTTTTGGAATTTATGCCCCCACTAAATGATTATTGTCTTTGTGTACTTTTTCTACCGCGCTTCGTATTGAGAGTTGAAACATTATTAAGACTTCTAGATCGCGCCGCCGCCTAAGACACGAAGGCAACACATATCTACTCTGTAAATATCATTAAGGATCATATTCTCTTTCAAGATGCATAGATTGATTGATTGATTTGATGATGCATCTTCAAGAAAAGAGTGAATAGGCATTTGCTAGGTTAATGCACTCTACCATCATCGATCACATCTTCACTTACCACCAGGTGGGATAGTGGTCAAGCATTAACCTATACATAAGTAAAAAAAAAAAAAAGATTATAATAGGAAAACGCGGATAATAAAAAAAATATTAATAATGACCCCTATTTAGTTCAAACAAAAATATTATTTTTATGTCTAACAAGTACTTATATATTATAATATGAAAAGAAGTTGACCAAAATATCTGTCATGGTCTATCCAAAATATAATATACAATTATAATCCAAAATATATATACGATACCAGAATGATATGTTAGTAAAAAGATATTATTTTAAGGAAAGCTTGTTAATATTTTATTGTGTATTAAAGGGGGGTGATTAATATATATAATGGTAAATGACAGAACCCTTTAAATATTGCCAATATATTTTTGAGAAATCTTTACAAATACCGTGTTACGGTATCATGATAGGACGTGTGTACCGCAATAAGTACCAACAAAATACTGTCGCCCGTTTGTCTCGTACGCGGCAGTACCGGCCTGCAAATCGCGAAAATACTTAAACAGTTATTATAAATTTTCTGTTACATACGTCAACGCTGCGTTTCTTGATTGAGCTTGTCTACACCACAGTGCTAACACAGCAATGGACGTTCGACAAAATAAATACGGCTGCATTAAACGTAGTGAACAAATTCAGGTTCCCCACGACACCTGTACACCGATGTGCCATTTACATTGTAATGCTCGCATACAGCTCACAACCTGTTCGATTATGACGGGAATGCTGTCCACATACTTAACGACGGGAGTTTATGTTGAAGCTATTGTTATCTAATACTTAATAATTGCTTAAAATAAAATTAAACTGTTGTTACGTCAACTTCAAGTGCAATGACAATAATGACGACATAATTACGTTCACATACACAAAGAAACATGGGGATCGGTACCAATTATTAAGAATCATCAATAATATTGTTTGTCGCTGTACGTTTTTTATTAGACATTGCGATAAATGCTGCATTGGAATTACAAAAATATGTGATTGATTCCTGCACGATGGGGGGGAAGGGAGAGTGGGGTGCGCAGGCGCAGCGGCAGTGACCGCTGCAGCCAGGTGCGTGCGGCCATCGACACCATAAAATTAATAACCAGTCGAGCCTCCTAACCAATGCACTTGAGGCTCATACGTACTTCACACATGGTGCATTCATAGCACGCGCTTTTAAAAACTATTAGTGATCGTGCAAACTCAAACTTAAATACTCATTTAAACGAGTAGTAGGGTAAATATTTTCATGTGCAATCCGATTTTCCGCGACGCATCGTTTTCAAGTTGTTCCTGTGCGTTATGTATCAAACAGAAATGTTAATCATGAACAAATTTTCAACTTTTTCGTTTCAATTCCGAAAAGTTTAAAAAAAATTACATTACTCATTAGTAATTAATGAACATTTCACCGATATTAATTGAATTTTTCTTGTATATATGTGTATTATACCAAAACATGATTACTTCTTATCTTAATCGTCGATGTTGTTAAGTATAGTTATAGTTAAAAGAAATAACGCACAAGTTTTTTTTCATCAGAGATTATCACATTATTTACAGCAAAGAATTTTTAAGTTGTGCAAATCGAATTATAACAAATCAGTTATATTAAAGCAATATTGTATCATTGAGAGTGATTTGTATTTAATGACAGTTGAAGCAGACCAAGAACGGATGAGCTCCCGCGGGCCCGGGGCATGAGAAGAGCGGAGGGACGGATTCCGTCGAGACGGTGAGTCTGCCTGATAAAGAAGGATTTTATCCGCTCGATTTAGCATGAAATTGGAACACAAAGTGAATAAAGCCACAAGATTGTAAACATTATGAGGTTCCTCTTTTTTATTGCGGTCAATCGTCTTATTTACGGTTTTTTTATTGATTGCTAGTGAGCTGCTTTGAACCCCATGTTTATTACCTTGTTAACTATAGTTAACGAACTAAGAACTCAGTAACAGCTCAGTACCCCCATTGTACTTAATTGGAAATTTATCGCTTTACTCGTACAATGCTTAATTGATTGGAAAGTAACAGTTAAGTAGGCGCAAGTTGGCAGAATTTATTGACTAAATTAAATTAAAAAACAAATTAAATAAAAGCATTTAATTACTCTCACGCACTTACTTAACTAGTTCAGGAATCGAATAAAATTGGCCAGGGTGTAAATCAAGATCGTGTTTCGTTCCCACGCAAACGTGCCGTGGTTCCACCAGAATGAATGACTCACTGAACTCGAAGCTCCATTTCCACAAGTCATAGTGCAATTAATAATATACGGCATCCTGTCGAATTATCTCTCGTCGTGGCAGGGGTCCGGGCGGCTTTAATTTACCACAATGGAAGTCGGTTCTGAGAAGCGTTCGCCGGCGAGGCGGGCCGATTCCCCGACGAAAACAAACAGAAAATAATTATCATAAAGATGAAGAGCGGCCGCTCGAACCTCTCGCTGCTAATGGGAGCCCACCTGGCAGCCGGCCGCTCCCTCGCGCCCTCTGCCCTCACACACGCGCACCAGCCACCCATGCCCGCTAACGCATTCCAACACAGCCCATCCGCTGGACTCTCGCCCGCTGCCTAAACGCATCATTGATTTTTAATACTAACTTTTGTGTACACATCTCTTTATAAATGCTTTTTAACTGTTAAACAATTTGTTGGTTCTTTTTTCATTAATACCTTAAACAAAAATATCCTAAAATCGTCCTGAACTCACAATTACGATGTTTCGTTATTTTTAGAGTTTCCGAACAACAATGCGCAATTGTTTAAACAAATAAATTGTATTTCAATCATTCTTTTTGCTTGCTATAGCATACTTAACAGCTGATCATTTTATTAAAGCAGTCATTAATCTCGAATTTTAGGTCATGTGCTAGATTTTATTACCGCTGTTTGACCCCTTTATTCATGCCAACGTAGACTATATGGCGGCGTAGGCGCACGTCACTTCTGGATTCGATTACAGCTGAAAAACAACCTGTCGCTCTGCTATTTTCATGTTTGTACCAGAAATGCTCAATTTATTTGCAAAAGTAACAAATGGAAATGTAATTTATATTGAGAGCTAACATTTATTATTTTACGCACTATATATATTTTGACAAGACAAGACAAGAATTGTACAAGACGAGACTTGTACAAGAAAAGACAAGACGTGTTATATTTTACAAATAACAGTTTCGAGTATGGTTAACAAGTATTCGTCATACAAGTTTTTCTGTTACCAACGAGTTAACTGTTAATAAGTCCAACCTATAATGTTCACATTCATTTTATCAATTTCAGTATATTTATTCCTATTTCTAAACATAGGCCGTCCATAACATTTGGCGTGCGGGTTAGCAAGAGTATTAGTAAAAGCGCCGGAAAACCTGCTGATGTTTTCTTACAATTATGTTCCCCTCTTGGGTGACTTACGACACGACGACAGGAATAAAGTAAAGGTGTAAAATATTTTAACCCATCTCTAACACGGAACTATTAGTTCATATGCATTCCAAATACTCAAACATTCAGAACGTTGGGTTAAAAAATCTAAATTTAATCCTCTAAATAACAGGAGCAAGTTTAAAGTACCTGTAAGAGTTATCTCAAGAATGTGGAGTAATCTACAAAGGGATGTTTGCGGTACACCCCTCCAAGAAATTCCTGATTATTTTTGCGTTATTTCTCAATAGGAATTTGACACTAGTTAATCGCAAATTATTAAAAAAACCTTCATCTCTTCAAACCATTTATATAGCAAAAATTACTCATTAATTTTAAATAACTTGTACATAGATAGGTAACCGCAAGTTAAGCCTTAACTATTAGTTAGTGCTTTAACAATATATTTTGATAATAAACACAAAAGACAAAAAATAAATATTCGACAATAATAAGTATTTTCCTTTCTTAGTTTGTAATTGTTTTCAGTAACAAAGTAATTACCAAGAAAAATAGAGGGAGCCAAAGCAGACGCCACCGGTCAACCAAAATTTCCAGTTATGTGAATTGGTTCATAGATAACAATATCAGTGGAACTCACTAACAGCTCTCACTTTTCAGCGATAAGTTTGTCTTGTCACTGATTTAACACTGCCACCGTTATCGAACTGTGAAAGCGAAAGATAAAAACGTTTTGACTAATTCCAACGAAGACCCGTCTCAATGACGGAATATATTGTTTTACTTGTTCTTTTTCCGATGCCGAACATTTCTTAGCAGTTTTTGCAAAGTTTATGTCTCGTTTTGGCCGGTGGTCCATTAGAACAGGAACAATGGCCGACTCGCCCTATTACCTATTTTATCTAACTTTGACGCAGATTATACGATTTCTAGCGGCCCCTTTTCAACTTTAAAATAATTTTCTGTGGTCATTAAACTAACGCCGTCTTTGGACTTCTCAGTGTCTTCTATGACTATTATTGTTACGAAAAGAATGTTTGAAGTTACTTTGAGGATTTGCGGTATGCTTACATCTTTTCTTTATATTTAAACGTCCTCAACTCCTGACCGCTATAGTAATTATGTATATACTTATATTAACATAAAAATACACACATTATTACTTATGTATGTAATAATAGAAGAAATGTATATATCCACATCACATTTTAATATTGCATTTCTGTTGTTATATAGGTATGTAATATTTAAATTCTTGTGTATATAAGGAAGACTGGTGACAGTGCCTTTTGTATATCTTTTTCTTTATGATAAAATGAACAAAAAGATATAACGTATAAAAAGAGTTTTATTATAGATTTTAAAATGATTATTAATTTGAACAATGTTTATTTTTAAATCACATTTAACAATAAGTAAGTTGTTTGTTTAGGTTGTTATTTATTTCAGAGTAGATGCTTCTACAGATAGAAACCCTTTACCTTATATTCTCATCGTAGTAATAGGCAAGTATGTAATGTAAAATGTTTGTTAGTCATTCAAAGACAATTTAAAACTACATTTCGGAAAGAATGCTGAAACAAGCACAATCAGTTCTTTAAGCCATAAGAATTCAGTTAATAATAATATAAATGTTATTTACAACGATTATGTATTAGGAAATAATTACTGTCACAACTTTTTTGAATCAGTTTACAGCAATATGTTTAGTTTATTAATTAACAAATACAGGCACCCTTTAAATTGTTAATACTTTCCAAGCACCGTCCACATTCCCAAGTCATCCATGAAATTACAGAATGTGGGGACGGAATAGTTATGTGTGTTAAGAATTTTATCAATTATGATACTCCGGGACCGCAGGTGGTGTCCCCCGTCGAGATACCACACCGGGCTAAATTAACGTGGAAAGAACGCTTGTTCTCACAAACTCTTCACGTTTTATTATCATTGCTTTATAAGTTACTTTCCCATTGATGTTAATTTACTTAGCCTAAAAACATTAGAACTCAATTTTAACTTATTCTCCTTACAGACTTAGGCTTATGTTGCAGGGTTTAGTTGGTGGTACGGTGTTTTCGAAACCGCCTAGCTAATTACTAACCTCATATCTTAAATCCACCGCCAAAACAGCATTGCTGTGTTCGGGCTATGAGCATGTAAGAGTCGGAGTAGACAGTGCGCTTAACTATCCACAGCCTCGTTGTCATGTTTACTATTTTAAATGAAGGTCAAACGCCAGCCTATTTTTTAAGAAAGAGGTGCTTATTTACGCGTACAAATAAAAAATTATGGCAATTTTTTTCTTTACATAACTATTCTCTGTATTCGCTTTTGAGCTAAATTATCGCTTTAAATTATTAATTCGGATTTTTTGACTTCTTACTTAAAACGTTAAAACGAAAGAAATTTTATAAGGTTATGTTCGCGGTTATATTTATGGTGGTTACGTTGGTGGATTGGTTGATGAATCATTTCAAAGTTTTACCAACTCGTATATAAACATTAATTTTTAAAAGTTTTAACTTTTTTCGGCTGTTATGATATGTTAATGTTCGATATAGATTATTGTTACATGTCCAAAAATTGTTGTAAGAGAAATCTTACTAATTTTAACGACAATTGGTTGACCAATACAGAAATTGAAAAGTTCCAGTGCCATCTAGTGGCAAAAATTAGGAAGGAGTGATATGAAAATCTTTCATAAAAATGTAAGTCGAGAGATAATGATTAGCGACCTCGCATTTATAGATTTTAACTGACAAGTTAAAATCTCTATTTCGATATTAGTCGATATTGTCCCCCATTCTTTTCTTCGCTCTTTTTCTTTTTTATTTTTTTTATATGCCCACACATAACGTGAATGATTTGAGTTTAATTATTCAACATAAACAACAAAGTTGGTGCCGTAACATTTTGTAAAAAGAAAACAATTCTACTCTTAAGGTGAGATCTCAGGAAAGTTTAAATTTAAGCCCGTTAACTTTTTGGAGTTTTGTGTTCTTAAACTGTCTTTTTATAACCAGTATTTTTTTATTCTCTTATTTATAGAAAATCTAGAGTACAAACGAAACTAATATCAACTTTAACTCATACGAAAAATTATTATCCCTTTCAACCAAACAGGACTCTTACATTAAAATAAATTCTTACGTCTAATGATTTAAATTCTTTTTGAAAAACAAATTAGTTCAAATCGGTAAACGGATTTACAGAAAAAGCGTTAGTTAACGTGTATTTTTTTTTACGTAAGTATAGGTTAATGTTTGACCACGATCCCACCTGGTGTTAAGTGAAGATGTGGTCAATGATGGTACAGCGCATTAACCTAGCAAATGCCTATTCACTCTTGTATGGACTACGAATATATGTGTATATATACAAATTGTACACAGACCCTTGTCTGTTATTATTATAACTATGTCCTATAAACATAAAAGAAATGTTTCATTTTAATTACGTTGTTGCATTGTTAATTCTTAAAACATAATAGGTTATTTACGAACATTACGTCTTTGTTATGTCACAACATAAAACAGGGTTACACCATTAAGATCAACAAAACAATTCGCAAAGCTTATTTAGTTTTCTCTTAAAATTATTTAATCTAGAATCCCGCAAACAAAAAACAGTACTCCGTTTTGTTTGTAAACGAATTCGAAAAGACGGCCGGGAGCCTTGAGGAGTGCAGCTGACGTGTTCAATCTTAACCCATTTACACGAGGTAAATTAAACTTTCATCATACAACGATAAAATCAAACTTCATAAAGACGGATTGATTCCATTCTTCCCGATCCATATTTAATAATACCCACCTACATGCACAAAATATAAGGTTTAAAATTATGTGTTATTTTAAATCCAGGAACTTTCGGAACTGTGCACCAAAATCTGTTTACTCATAAATCACGCTCATTGTTTAAGTAAACTTCTATTTCGATGCGTTACTGCGAAGCGCTCCTCGCGCAAGCTTCTCGCTAAATATTGTTTCATTGTAAATACGAGAAGGAGTAGCTAACTGCGCACTTAAGAAAATCTTTTAAATAATATGTTTATGTTAGTGTTTAGAACCATTTATTATAAGACATTTTAATTTTCTGATAACTGAATAATAAGATGACAAGCTATTTTTTATTCAAAAAGAGTACATTTTGCAAGTATTTGATAGGTGAAAAAAACAATATATACAAATGAGTATTTTCAGAGTACAGAATTTAAAAAGAGTACGGTTTGCGAAAAAAGAGTACAAAACTCAGTAAATGACTAGATCGCCTTAAGAATTAGCACATTTCACAAACACTTTATTTCCTGATTTGTATGAATATTATTATTTGTTTATTGTCTTTTTACAACGTACTTTCCTGATTAATATGTGCGATAGAAGAAATAAAAATTAATTACTGCTGTCGCTCCTGGTTTAGGTATAATACAAGATCTACTCCATTAAAGTCTCATATAAAAGACCAACTAATAATAGTAATTTCCTTTTCGATTTACCTAAAACTAATTGACATCCCACTTTCCCGCAAGTGAAATGAACTCGGCAGCAATAACATTATGTCTCCGTGGCGCATACTGTAAGCCTGACGTCTTTAGTTCAACCCCGGGGTCATATGTTAAAATTTTGGTTGGTGCCAGGTATTTTACGGACTCACCTAACTTGCTACTACATTCATATCATATGTACCGGGGCCCTGAAATCCGAACCTGTGTGCTTTCCTTGTACGATAAGTAGGGGTACAGAAATTTTGTATTTAGGAAATGGATGCGAATAAATGCGAAAATTACACATAAATGTGAATAAGTGCGAAATGTATGGTAGTTTTCGTATGATGGATTGTTAATTATTATCGTATCGCCCGAGTTGTGACTCGTGCCAATTGAACTTGAGAGAAGTTCGTTTCGGACGAAACACGCGACTTTTTGGACACGAACTGACTCGACAGAACGAAAGCTTTCGAGTTTCACTCGTTCATTGCCTATCGCTAGAGCCGCGGACGTTGCATGCGAGCAGTGTTCATTTGTAACGGTTTAGGCACGCAAATGTTTTATATAAATATTTTTTTCGTGCCCTTAAAATGGGACGCCCTAAGAAAGATTTGACAGATATAATACTAGAATTTGAGAAAGATAGTATGTGTACGATACAAATATTGTGATGTGCCAATATTGTAATATTCGTTTGGATGGTGACAAAAAAGATACATTGAAAAAACACA